>VDFB02146749.1:0-49841 GCA_007258455.2 Sequoia sempervirens
CAAATAAGTTAGAGACTAGGAGTGCAAGTTAAATCATAAGCTTGAAGTAAAGTCAAGAGTGTGTGTCATGTCATATAGTCAAGTCAAGATTAAAAACTTGGAGCGCAACTCATGCACATCATGTATATTATATATATATCTTTGTAACATAATAGACAATGATGAAAAAAAATTAAAAAATGCGTAGTAGCTTTTTTATCAATAAATATTCATTTTGAATAATGTTCTTGTATATGTGTTTTATCATCAATAGACAATATTATTTCAACTTTCATTGTTGTTGCTTTATACACTATTGATCCTTTGCTCGTTCCATCAAAGTGGTATTAGAACACGTTTTCAAATTGGTATTAGAGCCAATTTTCAAGCAAAACATTTGATTTGAAATGACCAATGTGGGTAGCAATCTCACACAACCATCACTTCCATACATTGCAATTGCAAGAATTATGAATATCAAAGTATACAAATGAAGACTCTATTTGGATTATAAGAGCTTTCAAGGGAGAGTATACAAATAAATATTTTATTGGGATCATGAGAGTTTTACGACTTTGTAGAAAATGGATATCTAAATCCTTGAGATCAAGTAGCATATAATGTTCTCACTCAAGCTTAAAAGGATTTATTAGAGAAAAATTGTAAGAAGGATGAAAAGGTCCTATTCTTCATAACACAAAAAATTGATGAGTCTATTTTTCCAAGGATTTTAGTAACAACTAATTCAAAAAAAGCATGAAAGACCGTACAAAATTATTATCAAAGAAGTAGGAAAATGAATTTGGTGAGATTAAAAATGTTGACAATGGAGCTAATTTTGTTATAAATGACATATTTTAAGTCCATTAGTTATTTCTTTGCACACGTAATGGGCGTTGTCAATTAAATTAGAATTAATGAAGAAAATATTGATGATCAAAGAATAGTGAGAAGATATATTAAGGAGCCTACTAGTAGGGTTTGACCCCATTATTATTTCTATTCAAGAATCAAAGGGTTTTTAGTAATTATCTCTAGATGAGTTAATGGGTTTCCTACAAACTTGTGAGAAAAGTATTAATAAAATAATCAATTCCTCCCTAGAAGAATCATTCAAATCAAAAGTATCATTCAAGGATAAAAGTAAAAGAGGAAAATTCTAGCAAGGCATATGTAGGAAGGAATAGAGGTAGAAGAGGAAGCAAATTTACAAGATGTAGAACTAATAATCACAATCAAGAAAGAAGGGAAAATCAAAACTACAATGAAACAAGTGGATGAGGAAGAAGCACCAACTATTAGATATAAAAGGAAATAGTCAAAGGTATGATAAATCAAGCATCCAATTTCCTTATTTTAGAATATATAGTCATCATAGTTATGAATGCAAGAAGAAGATATATGATTAGAATAAGAATAAGAAAACTATAAATATTTTAAGATAAAGTGGATATGCAAATTATGGGTCAATTCTTATTTCTTGTAATATTGTTGAAGAAAGTGCAAAAAATGTATGGTATTTGGATATTGATTGTATTAATCATCTTATAAAAAAATATGTTTTAAATTTTTTTTTAATTAGTTCAATCTAAAATCAAACTAGTGAATGATAACAAAGTAGTTGTCATGGGTCAAGGAAGCATGCATCCCAATATATTCGTCCAAGATTATCCATAACCTGATTAAGGATCTTCCCACTTCTTAGGCAATGTCTAGTCTTTTGCAGACTATGGCTTGCATCAAACTGCCAACAACACTCACATATAAGGTACTCTGGTCATTCTTTCCAGCTCAATAGTATATTTTAAACAATCCTCTACAAATAGCTTTATTCCTTGCAACTTAGGAACAACCAATTGTTTACAAGTTGCCATGTTGAATCTCTCCAACGTTGAGTTCACAAACTTTCAATTAACCAAATATTTTTGCTATCTCTGTCTCTTTTGATCTTCATCCCAAGATACACCTAGATCTTTCATCTCAAATTATGTTGACAACTATAACTTCAAATCTAAAATCAAAATTTTCCCGTTCCCAAAAACAACATATCATCTTCATACAATACAATAATGAGAATGTGATCATTACTAGTCTTGAAATAAACACAATAATCTAAGTTTAATCCCAAAAATCTCAAACTTAACACAAGGGCATCAAATTTTTGGTACCACATCCTAGGAGACAGTTTCAAACCATACAAAGACTTCTTCAACTTGCAAACCAAATGTTCTTTACCTTTTACAATGTAATGCTCAAGATGTGATATATAAATTTCTTCCTCCAATTCACCATGAAGGAAATTCGTCTTCACAACCATTTTTTCAACTTTAAAATCATAAGTTGTAGCAAGTGATAATAAGAACTTGATGAATGTTAACTTTACAATAGGAGAATATTTTAGTAGGGATTTTTTTAGTGGCGAATCTTCACCAATTGACAAATAGTTCATATAGGTCAATTCAAAATTGGTGAATATATTGCAACCAACAGGGTGGCCATATCGCCCATATTTTATGACTTATCAATCCAATGCATTTCAATTTTCCATCAATTTATTTTATGAGGCATATATAATTTATACTTTCACCATAATAAATTGCACGTTTCTAATGGTCAAATTAATACTTTTTGCCTAGAATTTTGGAAGCATATACTAAATCAACCACATATTCACAAATACTATTAAAATGACATTTTATATTAGGATACATTTTGTCAGCAACATTAAATGTTTACTATGTGTTATGACCCATTTTTCCAATAAAATTTAAAAATAATTGTGTATGAGGACCCATTTCACCAATAACATAAAAAAATAATTGCATTTGAGGACACATTTCTCCAATAACATTAAAAAATAATTGTGTATGAGGACCCATTTCTCTAATACTATGATAACCTTGTACTAATCCTAGACTCATAATGGTGTTGTCAACTAAATTAGAATGAATGAAGCAAATATTGATGATCAAAGAATAGTGAGAAGAGAATTCCACTAGTAGGGTTTGACCCTATTATTATTGTAGGAGTTAATGGTGACTACTCAAAACCCCTAGGAATAGTTGCTAGACCAAAATATCTTCCACAAGAGAGAAGATGGAAAGAATAGCTTGCTTCAACAATGCAAGATTTAATATGGTTGAATATGCAAATGTACATGAGATTCCTTGCTTATAAAGACAAGGTGAGACATAGGATTAGACAAGATCATGACAAGTGTTTTAATCCTATAACATGAGACAACTAACTTATAACAACCTAGGATAAGATAAGATCTAGAAATGACAAATAAGACTTCTAGAAGGAATCTTATAATCATAAGTAAACTTAACATGTGAATATGTCCCCTAATTCCTTAGTAAGTAAATTAACTAGGTACAAGACATTTATTCACACCAACAACCCCCCTTAAGTGCAACTTATGGAGAAGATTATTATGCAAAATACACAAAGATGACAATGAAGATGGGTCTTAGCTACAAGGCCACATTAGGTACCCATTTACAATGAAAATGCAAACAATGCAATCAATACAATCTCTCACAAGTAGAGAAAAAGAGAAAACCCAATGGGATAAAAATCTTCTCCAAAAGAGAGAAAACAAAATAAAACAAGATGATGTATGGAGGACTCAATGATACCCCTAAGGACTACATCCATCATGTATATGCAATCAATGACCCCCCATAAGAGGGAAATAGAGAGACAATATATCCCCCCATAATGAAGAAGTTCCAAATCCAATGAAGAATGCCTAAAAAAGAAAAATATGATCCAATATCAGCAAGCAACACATCTTCCCTTAGGAAGAAACAAATCCATAGGGAAATGAATAAGCCACTCCATATCCAACTGAAAGGAGGAAGGATGAAGTCTCAAAATATATGCCTCTTAAAACTGATTAGGAGTCATAAAGCTTGAATTAAGTCACAACTATCTTTCTAAGGCTTATCAAATCCCTCTTGATTACTCTTCCTTCAAGAACATGAAAGAAATTTTATAACAAAAGCTCATTTTGTGCATATCATCGAGCGCATGGTCATTCTACCAATGAATGTAAGGCTTTGAGTAATAAAATTTAACACCTTAAGGATTATGGGGCTCTTCCTTTTTTTGATGCACCTACTTCCTCTAATTGATAATGATTTTCATCCTATCATGTTGCTCATCACTATGTGGCATTGGTAGCTTTATGTGTTTTTCTCATTGACATTCATGGTGGTACAATCTTAAGTCCAACCATATTTATCTTGGCAGCAACATGATAGTCCTTGGTAGTTGTCTTTGTCTCTATGCTTGGGGGGCAAGGATAACCAATTTTTGGATGTGTGCATTCTTTTCAAGGATCCCCTCTCCCCTCTTTCTACTTAAAATACCAAAATAGAAAATATGTTAACATTTTAAGTCGGGGGCATATGTTGGAATTATTTCATTTTGGCACGAGTTTCATTAACATTTTGAAATTTTGCTTCACTTTGTTCATAGAGGTTGAACTTAGTGTAGTGTTGGCATAACATCTTGATCATTTTGTGGAACCTTATCAAAGTTATCAAGGAGTATCACTTATGGTTGGAATATGGGAGACCTATAGACCTGGTGTGACTTTCCCATCTACCACCTTTTTATGAGCACACACCTTGTAGACCTAGTGTGTGTTTCTCATCTCTGTTTTGGGGGCTCACCTAGTGTATATCAAACTGCACTTAGTCACTGTGATAATATTCCATGGCCACCTAGCATAATATAGCTTGCTTTCCAATGGAGCCATGTGTTTCATAAGTGATTTTGTATCCTTATGAGAGCATCATTTTATATTAACAACACATTTGATAGATGGCATTTGGTATTCGAGGCAATTTAAGACTAAGGTCTCTTTTCCTTATCAAATTGAATCCTTTTTAGTACTAACCTTATGTTTTTTTATGCATTTTTCATGTGTCTTCTTCATGTTTACATCATGTTTATTTTCATTTCATCATCATCTATATGTTATGTTATGTTTGAATGTGTTTTCATCGTGTATGCTTCATGTTTTGTGACATGTATGTTTGTGTATCTTGTCTTGATGCACATCTCTTACATGTTTTTGTCCCTTTGTGCTTATGTTGGTTGCCATGGGATCTTGGATCTTGGGAGCTTGGACACGTCCTTTATCTTTGTCATCCTATCTCTCTAACATTTGTGCACTTGGACCCCTCTTGACACATATTTGTCTACTTTAGTGTGAGTCTGAGTGTAAGTTCATACTCTTAATAAAGTGGGCATTAAATTTAGTGTAGGAAATTGTATACCTTTACAATTTCACACTATGCTTGGGTGGACCTTAATTTGTTGGAATTAATTAAGCCTCTAATTGACCCCATAATGTCCTAAAATTATGTATTCCATAGCCCATTTGTATTACTTTTAATAAATTGTAAACATTAAACAAATGCATTCATCTAATTCTTTGCCTTTGACACCATAAATTTTCAAAAATAGGGTTGGGACTCCTTCGCCATAATGGGACACATTTGCTAATGAGACCCATTCGCCCGATGGGGGAAGTGTCCCACTACTCTATTTCCCTCAAAATTTGGATATGTTAGTGGTGGCATTGTAAAATTTGAATTTCCACTTGCAAAGTACGGCTATTGGGATCCAATTTTTGAGAAATTAGATAAACACCTATAAATACATAGTCTTTTTATCATTTGAAATCTATCTACTATTAAAGAAAATTTAATATGAGCAAATATTATTGTCAAGAGCATTCGAGAGTAGATTGCATCATTCAAGATCCTATCATCATGTTCAAGCTTATGTGTGTTCATGTCATCTTGTGAAGGCTAATATGCATTGTTGATCCTAAAGCATCCAAGCATTCAAGTATCCAACAAATCAAGAAAAGAAAAATAAAGTTCCTTGGAGTGATGTGTTTGAATTTAGTCCTCCAAAGGAAGCCATTAAAGGTTTGGTGAGTTGTATCAAGCAAGTGTTCATTCATCATTCCTTCCATTTATCAATTTTCATTATCTTTCTATCAAGGATTAATTACCAAACATGGTGGTTTTCCTTAGTCAAACCCCATTCAAAACAAACAATTTTTCTTCTCTTTGTATGTGCAAATTATAGGTTAAAGGACTAAAAGGATCTCAAAGAGAAAGTTTGCAATATTGCATAAGTTGTCACCATTATTGTTAAGCCATGGAAACTCAAATACAAATTTTATTTCTGACATTCCGATAGTGGGACCTATGCCAAACAAAATCCAAGATCCAATACCATAGGACTATCAAAAATTACTCTAGAAGCCCTAACTAGGACCCATTCGCCCTAGGGAAAACCTGTCCTTTAGCAATGCTCAAAACAAACTTTTAATGTCAGGTACATGTGTCCAAACCCTTCTCAAATATGCCTACAAACTATGATTTTAGTAAATTGTATCCTTAGGAATTTGCATTTTATCATCTAGGTCATCCTTTTCACTAGGTTTAGTTGCATCAAATCATTTCCATTTAATTCCAAACCCCTCCATTGTAATAAGGAACCAAGAGATTCAAGTTTGATTGGCTCACCTTAGGGTTGAAAGTAAATCTCTACCCTTGTGATCTCCTTTCCTAATGCAATTTGGGTGAAAGAGGGACACCATTAGTACCTAATGGTGCAGGAGCACCAAAACATTTTGGTGTCAATAATAGGAGTTCAAAAGGTTTAGAAGGTCATTTTAACATGATTTCATCTTTGTTCCATGAAGACATTGGAAAGTGTGAAAACTTGAAAAATTGTCAAAATTGTCAAAGATGTCAAATTGGGTAAATGAAGGGATTTTGTTGTTTTTGAGTATAGAAGTCTTAATAAGAGTTAAATAAGGTCTAAATGACCATATGTCAGGTGTCTTAAGGTATTTAGAGTCTTAAAAGTTCAATAATTGCAAAAATGCAAAATATTGCAAATGTAGTCAAATTTGTGTTGATTTGCAAAATTAGAGTCATTTAAAGGGTGATTAGGTGCAAGTTGGTTGTTTTGGAGGTGGTTATGGATTTTAAATGTTATAATAGGCCTTCTAAGGCTCGAATCAAGGTTGATGGAGGTGTAAAAAACTCACACAACAAGAATACCACATTTTTTGGGTGCATTTTATGTGTTTTTTCACTATTTTCCAGAATTCTTTACTGTTGTACGGACTTGTACAGTCTCATAATGCTCTAAAAACTTTCTTAAACGTGTGTATGTGTGTTTAATTTCATATTATTTTTATTTGGATTTCTCATTCATTGTTTTGTGAGAGAAATTCAAAATTTGCTGCAAGTACCCTGTTTTCCTTGCATTAAGGGCTTTGAAGGCAAAAAAATGAGATTTTGACCTATCCACCCACTGTTTTCTCCTGTAACTTAGTGAATTGGTTCAAAATGTATTAGGTTAGATGTTACAATTAATTTTTCATCAAAATAAATCATTTTTGTGGTGAATGTGTGATGCCCTAGGGCTGAAAATGCAATTTTCCCTTGAAAAGTGATGGTTTTGAAGTGTTTTTCAATGAATTATTGATGGAGTTGAGTTTGTAATCATTTAAAATGTCAAGGTAGACCCCATGAAAGGTATTTGAACCATTTATTTGTTTATCCAAGTCTGGGAATGAAGATTTTAACAAAACCCTTGTTTTTGCATTAGAAAAGGAGGTTTTTTGAGTTGGGAGTGTTTATGGCCGTACAGGTGCAAAAAAATTGTGGATTCTATTTTGGGACATTTAATTTGATTCCCCAAGGTTTCAAGGTGATTGGATAAGTTTGAAGGGTACTTCCTTTGTTAAATTGACCTATTTTCCTTGTTTTTCCCATGGTGAGTGTATTGGAAGTCTAAACTGGTCCAAAGGAGTTATATCTAATATTGAAATATGTTGTGTAAGTCCTTAATGGGTGTATAAATCCATTATTTATTTGGCGAGTCTTTTGGAAAAGCTGGGTGAAAAGTCCCTTGAAGCTATTTGGCTGTGTTGGTGGAAAGAATGCATCTAACAAGTGGATTTGTGAAGTTCTTTTGATTTGCTTTGAAATTTGGGTTGACCATCTGTTATTTGTCATTTCAAGTTTATTTCCACCTTGGGTTTGCATCAAAGTGGTATCAGAGCATTAGGCACAAGATCTTGTTGTTGGTTGTTTAATTTTGTAGGTTGTGAAGCATGCCTCTAAAGGCTAGTGCAATGGCTAAAGAAATACAAGAGTTGAAGGAGCAATTGGCAAGGAAGGAGAGGATATACAAAGAATATCAAGATGCTACTATAGCAAGGATAGCTGCTTTGGAGAAGAATCAAAGGAGAGGAGTTGTAGATGAAGAGCAAAGTGATGAAGAGGCTGAAGGGGATCCTCTAGTTCCAGATGAAGAAGATGAACTAGATCCTGATGAAAGAAGAATGCTTAGGATGCTGAAAGTGGTCAAGGGTGAAAATAATTCTAAGGTAAAAGTTGATGTGCCCATGTATGGAGGTAAGATGGATAGTGAAGAAGTTATAGCATGGATTGATGCATTAGATAACTTTTTTGAGTTTGAAGATATTGATGATAGCAAGAAGGTTAAGTATGCAAAGACAAAGTTGAAAGGACCAGCTCTTACATGGTGGAATTTTGTGCAAGAGGATAGAGTCAAGAAAGGTAAGCCTAAAATATGTTCTTGGGATAGAATGGTAGCAAAAGTTAAGGCTCAATTCTTACCAATAGATTATGCTATTCAAACTTTCATGAAATTGCAAGAATTAAAGCAAAGAGAAATGGATGTGATGTCTTACACTGAAGAGTTTCATAGATTGTGTATAAGAGCAGGTCATAATGAAGATGAAGTGGAGAGAGTGGCTAGATACTTAGGTGGTTTGAGGTTGAATATAAGGGATGAGATCAGCCTCAATCCACCTAAAACAGTTGAAGAATGCTTTCAAATGGCAATGAGGGCAGAAGATAGAATCAAAAGGAGACAAGAGAGACAAGCAAGGGGTAGAGGTGGTGTGAATAGAAGAAGAGGTTCAAGGAAATCCAAGGAAGGACATGAAGAGGTTGATAAAAGCAAGGAACAAGCTCATGAATCAAGAGGTGGATGGAGAGGTGGAAGAACAAACTTCAAGTCAAAGAGGGATTTTAATGAGTTTTCAGGTAGATGTTTCAAGTGTAATGAATTTGGACACCCCTTCTTTAAGTGTCCTCAAAATCAAGGTGCAAATTCAAGTGGTGATAGGAGGAATGAGAGAAGAACACAATTGATTCAAGAGGAAGAGAATGAAAGTTCTACAAGTATAAGTAGGCATGCAGATCCAGAAGTAGGAGAGGCACTCATGATGAGAAGAACATTGCTGCAAACACCAAAGGAAGAAGACATGAGCCAAAGAAGGAGTTTATTCAAAACCTCATGCAAATGCAAAGGTAAAGTGTGTCAAGTTGTTATTGATTCAGGTTCTCAAGATAACATGGTGTCTAGGGAAATGGTAGATAAGTTGAGTCTAGAAAAGATACCTCATGTAGCACCCTACAAGGTTTCTTGGGTGAATGATAGTCAAAATTTAGTGGTGAATGAGCAAGCTTATGTAGATTTCCAGATTGGGGAGTACAAAGATAGAGTCCTATGTGACATATTGCCTATGGATTGTTGTCATCTTCTCTTAGGAAGACCATGGCAATATGATAGAAGGTCTATGTATGATGGTTGGGCCAATACTTACACAATATGGAAGGATGATCAAAGCTATAAGTTAACTCCTTTGCAGGAAAGAGGGCAGATCAAAGGTAAGTCAAAAGTTATTATGTTTGGTAGAAAGCAGCCCTTAAGGCTTGAAGACAAAAGGGACAGTGCATTTTCTGATTTGCAGCAGGGTAATAATGTTAGGACAGTGATTGGAACACCTTCAAATGGTGTTAAGGTAGTGAACAATCTGATTTTGCAAAGGACAGTAGAAAAACTCATGTCAAAGTCTGATTTTAACACAATAAATGCTAACAAATCTGCAGGGATGTATGAGAAACAGGGTGGCATACTTAAGGAGTTCAATGAGCAGGGTGTAGTGATTGTTGGGACCATAGTGTGTCCTATTGTTGAATGTAAAGTCACAAAGATAGTGGGAGGTGCTGATGTAAAGGTAAATAGAGTTTCTAATGCTTGGGAATATGTTGATAGAGGTGTGAAAGGTCTGAGGACAGTAAAGAGTGCACACAATCCTTCAAGGAACACAAAACTAATCACAGGGCAGAGCATGCATAAACTGAAGAACAATTGCAAGTATATGAATGAAAACAAGGAAAGTGCAGGGTTATTTCTTGCTAATGACTTTTTTTGTGCAGGTATGAGGTCTGGAGCAGTGGTATCAAAACATGATTTAAGGGCAAGAAGGCAGCAAACACAACTGAAGAAGAATGGAGCAGCAGGGTCAATGCTTGGAGCATATTCTACCACTTGGGACAAGGGTCTTTTTCTTGGTGGGGTGTATGGTGCAGGAGCACCAACACCTTTTGGTGTCAATAATAGGAGTTCAAAAGGTTTAGAAGGTCATTTTAACATGATTTCATCTTTGTTCCATGAAGACATTGGAAAGTGTGTGAAAACTTGAAAAATTGTCAAAATTGTCAAAGATGTCAAATTGGGTAAATGAAGGGATTTTGTTGTTTTTGAGTCTAGAAGTATTAATAAGAGTTAAATAAGGTCTAAATTACCATATTTCAGGTGTCTTAAGGTATTTAGAGTCTTAAAAGTTCAATAATTGCAAAAATGCAAAATATTGCAAATGTTGTCAAATTTGTGTTGATTTGCAAAATTAGAGTCATTTAAAGGGTGATTAGGTGCAAGTTGGTTGTTTTGGAGGTGGTTATGGATTTTAAATGTTATAATAGGCCTTCTAAGTCTCTAATTAAGGTTGATGGAGGTGTAAAAAACTCACACAACAAGAATACCACATTTTTTTGGTGCATTTTCTGTGTTTTTTCACTATTTTCTAGAATTCTTTACTGTTGTACGGACTTGTACAGTCTCATAATGCTATAAAAACTTTCTTGAATGGGTGTATATGTGTTTAATTTCATCTGATTTTTATTTTGAGTTCTCATTCATTGTTTTGTGAGAGAAATTCAAAATTTGCTGCAAGTACCCTGTTTTCCTTGCATTAAGGGCATTGAAGGCAAAAAAATGAGATTTTGACCAATCCACCCACTATTTTCTCCTGTAACTCAGTGGATTGGTTCAAAATGTATTAGGTTAGATGTTAAAATTAATGTTTCATCAAAATAAATCATTTTTGTAGTGAATGTGTGATGCCCTAGGGCTGAAAATGTAATTTTTCCCTTGAAAAGTGATGGTTTTGAAGTGCTTTTCAATGAATTATTGATGGAGTTGAGTTTGTAAGCATTTAAAATGTCAAGGTAGACCCCATGAAAGGTCTTTGAACCATTTATTTGTTTATCCAAGTCTGGGAATGAAGATTTTAACAAAACCCTTGTTTTTGTATTAGAAAATGAGGTTTTTTGAGTTGGGAGTGTTTCTGGCCGTACATGTGCAAACCAATTGTGTATTATATGGTTTTGGGATATTTAATTTTCTTCCCCAAGGTTTCAAGGTGATTGGATAAGTTTGAAGGGTACTTCCTTTGTTAAATTGACCTATTTTCCTTGTTTTTCCCATGGTGAGTGTATTGGAAGTCTAAACTGGTCCAAAGGAGTTATATCTGATATTGAATGATGTTGTGTAAGTCCTTAATTGGTGTCTAAATCCATTATTTATTTGGCGATTCTTTTGGGAAAGTTGGGTGAAAAGTCCCTTGAAGCTGTTCGGCTGTGTTGGTGGAAAGAATGCATCTAACAAGTGGATTTGTGAAGTTCTTTTGATTTGCTTTGAAATTTGGGTTGACCATTTTTTATTTTTCATTTCAAGTTTATTTCCACCTTGGGTCTGCATCACCTAAGTTCTTTGCATGAAGGACCTAGGACACCCCATTTTGGTCCCATCCTTTTTCGAACCATTTCATAAATAAAAATTAAAAGAGGAAAATTCTAGCAAGGAGCATCTCCAATCTTTGAAAGAGGCATAGGAAGGAATATAGGTATAAGAGAAAGGGGACTTTCAAGAGGTAGAACTAATGATCATAATCAAGAAAGAAGGAAAAATGAGAACTACGATTAAACATGTGGATGAGGAAGAAGCATCAAATATACACAAGGAAACAATCAAAGGTATGATATATCAAGCACCCAACTTTATTATTTCAAAAGACATCTAGTCATTATAGTCATGAATGTAGGAAGAATATATATGATTAGAATAGGAAAATTTTAAATATTTTAAAATAAATTGAAAATGAAGATTATAGTTCCATGCTTATTTCTTTTAATATTGTTGAAGAAAGTAAAAAATATGAATGGTATTAAAATAGTGATTGTAGTAATCGTCTTATCAACAAAAAAAGATGTTTTTAAAAATTAATGAATTGGTTCAATCTAAAACTAAACCAGTGAACAATAACAAAGTAGTTGTTATGAGTAAAGGAAGCATGCACATTAGAAAAATGCAAGGAAGGAAGAAAAACATTCTAGATGTGCATTATGTTCTAGGTCCTAAACGTAACTTACTATTAGGAAAATAGTGCAAAATGGTTATAGAGTTTATTTTGAAAATAGAACATGTGTGATTCTAGAGAAAAATAGGAGTAACAAGTTGGTTGCAAAAGTGTCAATGATAAAATATTTTTTTCTAGTTTTTTTAAAGCCAATATAAAATTTCAATCATGGTTATGACATTTGAAATATTGACATGTAAGTTTTAGTGGGTTGAATTGCTTCCTACACCAATCTACCAATGAAAGATTGTACAAGTTTTTTGAAACCTTAAATAATTATTGTGAAGAAGATGCACAATACAAGAAACATAGAAATAACATTAGATAGATAAATGCTCAAAATACAAGATATATATGGGGAAAACCATTTTAGGAGAAAAACCCCACATTCCAAAAGATTAATCAATGTATTACAATAAATAATTTAGTTCCATACACTTGCATAACAATTTTCTCCCAAGAGTACACAAGTGTTGAATTTTGGAAAAAAATTGATAGCATAACATTACTTATAAAACATCTCATCATACTACTCCAATCCTAACACCTACGTTTATAGAGTTTACATAATGCAAAGCACATGCACATGTGAAACTCAACATACAAAGAACATGAACATGCAAATATCAACATGCAGAGCACATACACATGAAAAACTCACCTTTCATAAAAAAATTCCATTTTTTACTTGAGTTGTCTTCAGCAAATGGAGCCCAAAAAAACACAAGAAAGTAATTAAATAATCATGCTAAGAGCTATCAAAGTTTGAGAATCCTTTTTACTAACAATCTCCCACTTGTCAAACACCTTTTTAGAGCCAATAAAAACAAGAGGATTTAAATTTTTAAGGGTCATGAGGTTCATATACTTCGAACACCATTTGAAAATTTCTTTGCTCATAGGGTTTTCAAGGCATTCGCAACATTTTTCAAACTGTCAAATTTCTCCAAATTCACCTTCCCATCCTTTAATTTTCACAAATAAAATTGTATTGTACATCAATGTTCTTTGTCCTTACATGTAAGGTAAGATTATTTTCCAAACATATATCACTCTAGTTGTCACAACAAATAGTGATATTAGCCAAAAAATAGGACAGTGAGGCCATCACTGAGAAAAACATATTATATATTACCACAAAGCATTTGTGGAGAATAATATTGTAAAGACATCATCTAGAATAGGGGTAGCATATATGGGTCATGTCCCATCCCTTAGATATATGTATAGGGAAAGGAATGAATGATAGAGTGTAAGTGAATAGTAAGCAAATGTAAGGAAGAAATAACATAAGAATGTATGTAAGAACTACATATAAGATTGTATATGTATAAAGATTAGATAAGGGATAAGCAAGAGTATAGGGGAATATATAACATTGTACTAATTTTTTTATGATTAATACAATGGATACCATAATTCTATCTATATAATATTATTTGTTATTATGTAAATGTATAAGTTTAAGTTAATCTTGTCTCTGATTCTAATATTGTTTACCTTTATATGATTTAGTCTTGGGTATAAACGAAAACACTCAAAAAGTACTTGGGGCTTAGAACTTTGGGTTTGTGCTTCCCCATATTTCTTGTTTCTAGCAGCTTGGTTAGGTGAGATAAGATATAGTAACACCCAAAAAAATTAAATTAGAGATAGAGAAAGAAAATAAATTCAAGGTGGATATAAAAATTTGTAGAACTATCTTCTTGGTACTTACCCTATGAGAGGGAGTTAGGCACCAAGGGGATGGAGAATGGAAATGGGGAGAGATTCCAAAAGGGATCTCTAAAGAGACGTGACCTCTAAGGAAAAATTACCAAATAACTACCATGGGAAACAATAAAAGGAGTAATGAAACCCCAAATCAATCACACCCATGGAAAAAGGAGATAAGACAACCATAATAAAGATTAGATTGAATTGATAAGAAAATTAAACATGGATAGACCAAATGGAGAAGAGAGAAGACAACAATAGAGGATTGAAAGAGAAGAAGACAATGTAGAAGAATGGAAATTATGGAAAAGATGAGAAGTGAGCATGCCAAAGAGGGTGTTGTTGAGTGCACCAAAGCATGTAGGTGATCCCACAATAGTGGTTTACAATTTTTGGCCAAACTGGACACTGAAATAATTTTTTTTAACTAAATCTTCACTTTCGGGCACCTATAGCGGCTAAACTATGAGGAATTTGAAGATGATGCAAACTAGAGTTTCGTGACATTTCGTTTGTAGATTCTAAATATATTTTTTTCAAATTGTTTGGAATCAGATTGCACTTCTTTTTCCATCTCCCTCGAAAACTAGTTTTTTCATAAAACAACATTTTTAAATAGTGACGCTCACCGTATAACACATAACTTTTTTTCCATGAAGGATAAAATTCTAATTCTTTCGAATTTAGATTTGTAACTCCGATATCTAGTGCTTCCATTTGGTTAGATAGTTTTTTATTGAATATTTTTTCTTTAATCAAGTTTTGAAGTCAAACCAATTACAATTCAGACATAGCGCGACCGTATAATGCATAACATTTTTTGTATGTATCAAAATTCAATTTTTTTTTTGTTGGATCAAGGACTTCAATATCTGGTGCACTCGTATTTTTCAAAAAAAAAATTGACAATATGCTATTTTTCCACATGTGCAGAATAGAGAGTTTGATTTTCAGTGAAAAACCTACATTCACAAGAAATAAAAAATAAATATAATAACAAAATTAAATTATTTAAAATTATACTTTTTGGGAAGCTTATAATAAGGACTACATACTTATAAAAAATAAATTTTAAATGAATTAATTTGATCCCACAAGAGGTAAATCAAAAGTTGTTTTTATCAGCACTTTGATAGGTGTAAAGGAGACTCTGTTATAGGTATGGTTTAAAACTAGCGGGGTTCTATCCAAGGTGGTTTGATCTAAGGTAGTTTGATTAAACCATCTTCAATTGGAATGCTTTAAATGAAACTTTTAAAGGCTTAAATCATTATATTTTCTAAAAATATGTGATTTTAGCAAAAAACAAAATCTCACAGAAATTGTAAACTAGCTTTGTGGGATCACCCATGTGCTACCAAGGAGAAAGGAAAATAAAATAAAGAATAATATTGGGAAACTCCAAAAAGTTTGAGAAAATGTTGGTAAAATGTAAGAAAACTCCTAACCAATATAAAAATATTAATGATTATGGGAAATCTAGAAGATTGCTATTAGGACCTTGTAACGATATAGAGACTCCATTACTATCGCAACCTTCTAAAAATATGACAATCATTCCAAACCTATCAAACCTTACCATCAACCTGGATGATAGATTTATGGATTTTCTAAAAACTTTGAAGAAGACTCCATCAATTCAAGAAGAATATTTAAAAGAATTGGTCAATAGAAGTATACAAAAATTAAAAGATGAAGAAATAAGGAAAAGTAGAGAAAATAGATTGAATTTGGGCAAAGAGTTGTGTTTATAAACAAATAAGATGATACTAACAACTAAGAAAGTGAAAATATATTTTGAAGATTCATAACCTCCCAACCAGGATCCATCCCCTCAACCATATAAGAGTTGAAGAATTTTAAGAGAAGAGACACCGCAAGACAAGGGAATAAAAGAAGAAGGAAAATAAGTTGTATGGGAAGAAATATTGGGAAAATAATATTTTGATATAAAAAGAGACAAAGGTAGAGAACGAAAACCTCATATTGTTAGAAATATAAAGAAAGAGAAAGAAGAAAAACCTAGTCCACAAATCTAGAAAATTATAATTGGAGAAAGAAAAAACAAGATGGAATCCACAATCAATTTGGAAAAGATACAATAGAGGCTATAGACCACATATTTTTCCTTGAATCCCTATTGGAAATATAGGATATAGATGAAGATAAGCCAAAATTTCTTGACTTTGTATCCTCACTTAGAAAAGAGGTATTAGACTAGCATAAGAAGACCTATCCTAACCATGGGAAAAGTTGGAATGAGGTAAAAAATACTTCTTATCTAATTTTGACACTCTGGACTTTCCAACAAAGATTATAAGTAAAATTAGAGACCTAGTACAAAGGAAATAAGAATCAGTAAAAGAATATGATAAAAGATTCAAAGAAGTTTGTTGCAAGCTAGCATAACCATTTACAGAAATACAGAAGATAGAATGGTTTATTTTTAGACTTTAAAAAGATATAAGAGTAGCGTTAGATGGAAGAATATTCAATACCTATACATACCTAATCACCATGGCATTCCACATTGAAACCCAAACCTAGCACATATCTTAGAAGGATGATATGAAGGAGAATATTGAGAAATTACAACTTGTAGTAGAACAACTAACAATACAAAATTTCATCTTAGCAAGAGGAGACAAAAGAAATATGGTGCACATATTACTCAAGAGAAGGTCACCTTTGGAATGATTTCCCAAAGGTTCAAGGAGATAGAAATGCTACTACGATACATGTAGAGTTAAAGAAAGTTCTAGCCAAAATAAACTCAACATATTGTGGGACTTGCCAAGAGTGGGATAGTCACCTCACCAAGGATTTCCCTACCAATCAATTCCAAATCTAGAACACCATGAATCATCCTAACCCTAGATACCCTAGGAATCAAAACTACGATACAAACATAGACAAGGATATGGCATATGTCAAAGGATTAGAAGAAAGACCTCTTTATGATACAAGATATAGACACCCACCATGGAGGGATAATAGAAGTGCATATGTGTTGCAAAATAACCCACTATATGACTATATAGGAGATAATAGATAATCCAATTATAGAGGAGGAAGAGGACATGATAGAAACAACTGCTAGAGAGATGCAACATGTTACAACTATGAAAAAATAGGTCACTATGCGATAGAATGTTGGTGAGAAAAGAGGAGAAAATGTCCCTTTTGTGGAGATGATTCACATGATATATTCAAATGTGACAAGGCACAATACTATTATAAAAATAAAATACGTTCAAAAAGTGATGAGTTACAAGACAATAAGGAAGCCAAAGTGATTAGAAGAGTACCACAAGGAGTCAAAAGCTACCAAATAATAGATAACTAGTACTCAGACATATCAAATGAAGATTATTCTGGAGAAGAACAATCACAACAAATAAGTAAAAAGAAGAAATCTAGAGAAAAAAAAATAAAGCTACAATATTAACTAGACATGGAATAGATACCGAAAAGCATAGAAGGGAAAACGAAGTAATTATTGAAGAAATACAACTGAGAGAAGAAGAGTGTGAACACTTTCAGCCAAGTAAGAAACAACATGGAAAAATAGTGGAAAAAATAAGAAAACAAATTATACAACAAAAAGATGAAATAGCACACTTTTCAAAAGAAGAAGTAATCATGTTGAATAATTTAGCCTCATTGTCTCAGCAAAAATAAATTTTAGTAAAATTGAAACAATTAGGAAAGCATTGGAATAAACAAAAACAAGTACATCAGATTGTAAAAGACCGAAATTGGAAAAACAGTCCTCTATAAATTACCATAAATTTGAATAACAATAAAATTAAACATTTCATGATAGATCTAGGTGCGGCCCTTAATATCATTTTGGTAATTACTTGGGAAAGGCTAGGTAGACCTAAGATCATTAGAACACCTATAAATATTAGTCTAGTTGATGGTTATGGAATGGAAACATTAGGAACATGGGAAAATATGGAGGTAAACATAAAAAAGGTTACACAAATTGTTGATTGTGAAGTTGTAGAGATGAAATAACCTTTAAACACTTTTAGAGCATTGCTTGGACTAAAATGGTTTGTAAATTCCAATGGGATAGTAGACTCTAGAAAAGGAGAAATTTATTTGGTAGATGATAATAGAATAGTACACATCCCCCTCGAAGAAAGAAAGACATAATATATATAGAGGAAATTGCATAAAATAGAGAAGAATAAGACCCAAGGAACCTCTACTCTATCTCAAGATTACCCACCGTAAAAGAGGAGGAAGATCCCAACAATTTGGAAGAAATTGAATTAGACAGTGACAATGATAGTACAAATGTAGTGATGATGTTTTAGAAGCATGTCTATAAGAAGAATAGGAACTAACATCCCAAAAGGTCTATATCTTTTGGAGATCATTTGTGAAAAACAAGCAACTTCTTAGACCTCCACAAATAATCACAAACACAAGGAAGACACCATAAAATGGGAGAAACATCAAACAACCACTAACTCAACATCCTCTAGACTTTTTCAAGCATATGGAATCCAAAAAAACAATACACCAGGCATTAGTAATCTTTGGAAGAAAGAAAAGATATCTAATTTATAAACATGGGACCACCAAATCAATAAAACATAGATGAATGAGTCTTGACAAGACAATTATAACCTTAATACTTCAATATTTACAAGTAATGGGTAGGCCTGAGTTTGAATGTCAATTTCCTCGACCTAACCCTAAATAGATAAAATATGGGATCAGAGAAAACCACCCTAATAAAACAAATAAATTTAACATGTAAATGTACAATAGTCTTTTAATACAATAAAGAAGAGAAATAACTTGTTGGGAAAATAGAGTTGTAGGAATATAATGAACAAAAAATGTGGGAATATGAGAAAATAGATAGACCATTTATTACACCCATTTCCTATGAAAGTTATAAATACATCACTCCATTTCCTATTCTCACTTTCTCTGCATTCTAATCTTACCAAAAAATTCAAGCTATTAACATTCCAAACTCTAAGATAGTTTACACTCCACCACAAAGTTTTCAGCTCATAAAAATGATTGCACCCATTCTCACTGACATTTCTTAGAAGCCTAGTCCAATTTATAGGAAATTCTTGTAAAAATAAATGTAGATCAACCTAATAGGGGTATTCTCAAAGGTACCCACAAATTTTATCTATATAGAGGATATCTGAAAATACAATCATGCACCTCTCAAAGAGATCGACCACACCAAATTTAAAGAACTAAGGCACACTCTCTTGCACCAAGGAAAACAACATATGTATCACAATACAAAAACATTATAGAGAAGCAATTGGATGTATGGAGGGAATTTCTAGATTTCACGACACAAGAATATTGGGTCTAGATAATTTAGATTCAATTTCACAATAAATATCTATACCTAGACCGCTCATACATAATCACTAAAGACACTATCCAAGAAGTTATAGGACTATGGGATCAGGGAGAGGTTCTACCTAAGAAAGCCATCAAAGACTCATAAGTCACCCACCTAACTGGAGCAACATATGATGGTTGCAACCTAGATGTTACCAAGATCACCAATATAGCAATCAAGTATGCCACCATAGGCATAGCTTACATAATCTACTACACTAACCAAGAGGATTTTTCCACTGCAACTACCATCCACACAATGCATCAAATAGTCATAGATGGAAAAGATATAGACCTTTGTGAAGTTCTATGAAAAGAACTAATGTGAAACATAGAGCACACTAAGAATTCTCACTATCAATTTAGGTATGGGAATCTATTGATATTCCTAACCTTCTATTTCATGAATCAACTACAAAGGTTTGTAGGGAAAATCAAGGATTCAACCTAGCCAGTGGCAACCTAAATCCAAGACCATGTCAAACATTTCCAAGATTCCACCTCATTTACCATAGGGGTTCTTTAAATCCTTCCAAGCTAGAGAACGCATCTCCTATGAGGTGGTTCACCAGTAGATCAAGGATATAGTCTTCCTACTAGATAAATAATATACCTTTATGGAACCCATTAAGCCTAGGACCTCATGGATGTCCCAACTTCCATATGAAGTATCTAATCTATAGATCCATAACTATGTCTCTACACTCCTTAGCCTTCCTAAGGATCTACAAGTTGATAAATTCACCACCTACTAGGATTACATGGAAAACAAGTAGCAAAGAAGAAGGTTGAAGAGCTAATAGACAAGAATTGAGAAAAATTACATGAGAAATGGGGCGTACCAAATTTGAAAATAGAACATAGTATAAGATATCCTTGAAGGTCTAGAAGACTCCAAATTGACACTCCACTTGCAAAACCTTGCCAAGGTGAAAGTAGTAGGACAAGGAAGAGAATACTAGCCACCACTACTCCTAGGAAAGAACCATCAAAAGAGGAAGCTGGTGGAGGCTTTAAATTTTGAAAAAAATTGCACTGGCTCTTTACCTGGTTATGATCTATTGCCTCTTTGCCTTAGGGTAGGGTTTACGCTTTTGGTTCAAAATCCCTGGTTTCAAATTTTATAAGTCTTAAACCCTGGGCATTCTATTTTTTCACTAACTTGTTACACCCAATTACCGATCACCTGAGTTAACTTGAGCCATCACGAACATATTTTTATCGGCCCTTTGGTCTAGGTTTGTCGGTCGTCCAACATTATCGTTGCTTTAATTTTCTTAAGTTGGGTGGAAATATTTCCTAAGTTAAGAATGACTTAAGCCTTAAGGGTATTAGTCTCGTTGACCTAATCGGGTCCCTTTCCTTAAAACTAACTTTTATGCATGTGTAGATTTGTCAATTGTTAGATCAAAGGATTTGATCCTGGTTGTAGCCTACCAGCCCCACAAGAATAAAATAATACTTTTTGAAATGTTGCGGGGTTAGTGAGCTATTGACACATGTATCGCTACAGGTGTGGGGCCCAATCTCCACTCACATACCCAATTCCTTAAGGTTTCAAATCAACGGTCGAGATGCAACATTGAGCTTTAACTTTAAACGTTCCCCGCTTACCCCACAAGATTAAAATAATGCTTTATAAAAAGTAGTGGGGTCAGTGGGTTGTCACCACGTGGATTTTCCCATAGCTCGGAAAGATAGAAGGTGGAGCACGCAGAATGAAAGATTCAACATTTTAGCCAACAAAATTTCATTGGTTGAAGGATAGGTGAATGATGGTGACATAAATTCAAACCTTGTTGACTCAATCTGAGTCATCCAAAGTGCCATCTCACCAGGAGATTGACGACTAATATTCAAAATTGAATATGTGAACACAAGAGCCATTATGCTTCACACAAGCGAGCAATAATGGTGGAAAAGACATCCAAAGCTACCAAATATTGAACTAAATGCACATAAAATATTGGTTTTTCGCATAATTGAAGATTGTAAACGAGTTTAAAGCATCTAGGAGATCGAGAAGAGCATTCCAGAGTTCAACATGGTCAAAATTAGGGTTTCCTTCAAGCGAAAATTTCATAAGTAAAATAAATGCCATTCTCTGTGCTTTATCCAAATTATCTTGAATTAGGGTAAATATTCACTATCTTTTAGTTAAATTGGTCTGTGTGCTTTCTAGTTGCTTATAGTGGTTTGAATTTGCGTATAATTTGTGAATTTAAATCAAACCCATTGAAATTATACATTCAATCCATACCAAAGGTTTTTAATTCAAAAGATAGGTTTTGAACCTTTCTGTGTTGAAACCCTAGATTAATTTGAACCCACTATGTTACCAATGGTGCCTAAAGCACAAGTTCCCGATTCTGAAACCGCATCCAGACCTCTTTCCCAAGACATTATTGACCAATTAAAACCCTCAACTAGAAAAAAGGTTGAGGGAAGAGCTCTATTCTATAGTCGTAAAATTAAAGAGGGGTTAATGGACAAGCAATGTTTTATTAAGGATGCCAAGTTGCCCTTCACTAGATGGAAATTGTTCCAAAATTGGTTTAGGAAAAGAAATTACGGAGTTCATGTTTGCAACCCCTAGAGATTAGACATGGGAAAGGTAGTTGTCCCTAATGTATACCTGGATGTGGACTTGTTGAAGGTTATAGCTATGAGGTATGACCCTATTTCCAAAGTGGTCAGGGCATTTGATGGTGTTGAAATGCTCAAGGTAACCAGAGAGGAGATTGCACAAATTTTCCAGTTACATGAATGTAATAAGGATATGATCCCCATTGATCTTGATGTTTTTAGAAAATAATATGAGAATACTAAGGTTTTGGTTAGGAAAACAATGTTACCCATACACACTACAAGCAATGGGGTTGGGAAATCTAGGAGACAAATAAGAATTGGCCCAGATGAATTGGAGCCCTTCCCCATGAAGTATTTTTCCAATTACTTCAAGAAAATAGTGTATTCCTTGTGCCAAATTATTTGTTTTAATCCACCATCTACAATGCCATGAGATTTCATGTATATGGAAGGACACCTTCAACACCAAACTTATAATTTAGTTTATCATTATGCCACATATATGGCATAGCACATTCACCAGGGTTTGGTTGCACTGAAGGTAGGAAAAGATTGGGTAAAGTTTTGGTGGTATTCTTTCTTGATGCATATGTTCCTATACAAGGGAGAGAAGAATTTTGGTACAAACATTACATTGAAGAAGAAAGAAGGTGATATTGAGCTGCTTGTCCAATGTTGGACTCAAATTCTTGATAAAGATGATCTAAAATTTGACTATGTAGTATTCCATTTGCTTCAAAACTAGGGAGGTTCCTAATCCATGATCCACCAAGGATCCCCAAGGAAATACATGATTTTCTAAGGCCTATGGAAAGGAGGTCTGATTTGAATTTGAGTGACAATTGGGGGGATATAATTCCATACCCCAACACAATAATATTCAGATTTTATGGCACTAATGTGAATCCACATGCATTGTCAAGAGATGTTCCATTAATGATTGGATTCCTTGAGATCATGAGGCAATTGGGAGTAGCACAAACGGTGCACTTTCCCGAGACACTGAAGAAGGGCTCATTCTTCCCTAAGTGGACAGTGTTTGTTGATTTTGTCATGGAAAAGGGATGATGGAAAGAACTGGGGTAGGTTCTAACACCTTATGGGTTGAGAACTATGCGCCCAAGAACCCATGACCCAGAGGGTTTCATTGTTTCTCTAAAGGAAAAGAATAGAAGTGGTTCCTTTTGTTCATAAATTTTATTATCCTGAAGATGTCATCAGGAATATATTTGATTTTCAACTCCAAGATGAAAGGAAAGAAATGTACCTCACTTTCAACAAGGTGATGGATATGGCTACAAAATCAAATCCAAACTATGACCATCTTCCCAACATTAAGGGTGAATTAAATAGAATCATGTATGTGTTGGATAATTTTGAGAATGTAGTGGAAATTTTGGAGGAACACACCATCACAGACAAGGGGAAAGCAATGGCTATGGAGGAAGAACTAGTAGAAATATTGGAGGACCGATCCTCTTATCAACCATCACCAAAGGTCAAAATATACTCCAGAAGGAGACAATAGAAAAGAAACAAACACTGCCAACCCCTACTACATGAGAGGGATCAAGGGAAAGTTCTCTTGTGAGGTAAGTGCCATCACCTTCCAGACAAGCTCTACTTGTTGTCCATCTAGCTCAAGTCATGCTACACCCACTTCTCCAATAGCACATCCTCAATCTCCTCCTCCTACACTAGAACAATCCTTAGCAATGATGCCATATAACTTGGGCCAAGAACCACTTGCAATTGAGGAGCCAAGCACATCAGGTCCAACTCCATCAAATGAGCCCACTAAGGAGCAATTATTTTGCAGATTGATGTGTATAAGAAATTGTTTGCACAAGTTCAAGACACCATGTATGAGAATACTTCAAAGATTGTTTATACTATTTTGGAACATATGAATGATAAAATTTAGAGTAAGTTGAATATTATTCATTCAAATTATTATTTTATGTTGCAAGCAATAAAGTTGTCCCAAAGAGACAAGGATTTAGCTACCCAAATCTTGGACAAATGGATTCCTAGGGTTGATAACTTGAAGCTCATTGCATTTGTGTTAGCACATTGGAAGGATAAGTATCCAGAGATTGACCCAACTTATAGATTCAATTATGGGATTAAAGAGTAGAAGTTTCAAGGGTATGCTGCTCCTTTGGAGGTGAAAGTAAAATAGTTCAAGGAAAAATTTGATGAGACAAATTTAGTATTGTTTCCTGATATCCAACACACATATGATGAGGTAAAGACTTTGTAGGCATGGAAAGATCAAGTAGATACAACTATTGCTTCTCAAGCAACTCAAATGTGTGAGAGTGTTGATATTGATGTATTGAAGAACAATCTTGATAATTTTTCTTTCACCATTAGCTTCCTAGAAGATTTTGATAAAGAAGCTAATTTAATGATGGCAAAATATGCTCCCTATAGAAAGAATATGGATGAAATTATTGGATTTAATTGGCATTTTCACACAAAATATGAATTGTGGAAGAATACATTCATTAATGAATTGGAGCTATAGACACAAGGATGGAGAAAACATATATATGGTCAAGTATAGTGCAAGTCTGACCATAGAAGATGTAATGTATAAAAGATATGTTTCTCCCAATTCCAAGTATAACAGGTAATTGCTGACTATTGATGACTTGGACTCGTGTTGGATGTTGATCTGGATTTTGATCCACCTTTTCCCTCCTTTTGGATGCCTTTTGTCATTTTTCTTAAAAGAATAAAGATGCTACAATAGTTTGAAGGCCACTTTCTTCAACAAACTACCTTTTGGAAGGCGTGAAAGTCTTCACCGATTGAAAGGAAACCTTTGTCTCAATAGAGAATATTCTTTTAGTTTTTTGTAACCATTCCTCATGGAATGACTGATATAGGTTTTCAAATGAAAATGTGACATGTGTAAATTTTGGCCTGGAGCTTGTTTTTCTCCCTCGTTCTTATAAAATGGAATTCAGGGCCATTTGTGCGGGCCTCTTTTTGAATTCTAGATCTAAGAATGCAAGTTAAGAACACAAATAAAATATGTTTTGAGTCAGTATCTTAATTTTTGAGTCGAGCAAGTAGATTTTGTAAATTGTGTGGTTTCCAATCATGTCTGAATTAATAATACAAATATTTTGAGTCTATTGTCTCTCCATTTGTAACATTCTATGAGTTATTAATGAAAATTTGATCAATGATCCTTTCATTAATTTTCATTGTTGTATTGCATTGAAATATGTTATAATTTTGGCTATGGTTTAATGAATCAGTTAAAATACCTTGATTAAAGCATGAATTCATATAAATGTCTAGTGGATCTGATAAGTAGTCATGGAGTCTAAGTATGTGATATGTGAATTGTAATGCATTTTCACAAAAATCATGAGTGTTTGGAATTAAAATTGCCTCATAGTTTAGTTTATTGTGTTTTGACTCCCTTCCCTAAGATAAGGCACTGATCTAAAGGTGTTAAGTGCATTTCCTATGGTTCTAGTGCTTCAATTTGAGAAAAAAATTTATAAACAAAATTTTAATTGATTTACCTTTGTTGAAGTTAGTGTTGTATGGTATTCTCAGCTTTAGGTGTTTAATCCTTTTATGGAATTGCTAGTTTCTTGAAGGATTTCATCTATCTAGCACTTCAGTGAGAATGTATTTGTTTAGTATGCAATGTGTGATATACTTGTGTAGAAGGATTGCAAGATGCACATTATAGGACCACCTTCCCGAGTTTTGCAGAGCCCGAAGTGCAGGAGGGAATCATTTTAGCTTCCTCTTATTTGCTGGCCAATCATCTCATAAGTATTCAAGAATTGAATCTAGAAAATTCATAGATGCTTGGTGAGATCTACTTGGTTCTTTAAAAATCACCAATAGATTGGAAACTCCATTGGGTATACATTTGATAAATTTTGTTCTCCAGAGTGCCTTGTCTATGATAACTATTATTTATAATGATGTTCATCCATAGAGTTGGTCTATTTAAAGTTTTTGTTAACCATTGCTTAGATCTTTTCTCAATTTCCTACCATTTTTATGTTTAAATTCATTACTCAAAGTTCAACCAAAGTTGTTTCATATTTACAAAATCTTGTTGAATTTGTAAAGGTCAGGGTTAAATTCCATGTGAATGTGAAAGATCTTGTAAAGCTTACATAAGATCTTAGCACAATGGTTATAAATTCATCCCAGTCAATTTGGGTGGCAACTCTAAAATCTCTACATCAGTGCATGCCAATACCTGAAGATATCAAAGAAGTGAAGAGGAAGAATAGAAGAAAATTTAAAAGGTTGACAAAAGAAAAGAAGATTCAAGCACAAATGTGGGGAACCCATGGTAATATGAAGAAACATACAAAGTAAATACTGGAAGGAGAATTGCGAAAGAACACTCATGGAAAATGGAAAGAAAAGGATACAGGAGCAAGTAATTCTACTCCTCATCCAACTCTTGATTGTTAAATTCATTCTAGTTTTGGTTTTGAACACAAAATAAATTTGTTAGACTTAAGTGATAATACTTCTCCTAAAAGAGGGGAAGTTATAGTGAAAATTGTTGTGAGTGAGCAACGCTCAAATCAAGCCTTAACAGCTAAATAGAGAAGGCAGAGGGAAAGGATACAACGAGATAATATAAATGCTAGTTGTGCTAGGGTTGTAGGGAATTTGGCCTCAGCTTCTAAAATAAATACTCCTCTTCCTCATGACTTGTTGACTGGGTTTGATGAGTATTCCCATGAAAATACTCCTAGTCATATTGAAATTGAAGTAACATCTGATGTTGATACCACCTTACTAGAAGAGGATGAAGTCTTTAATGATGTTCAACAACTTAGAAGGGAAGCATTAAGATTAGATGAAAAGGAGGAGGGATAAGGAGGCAAAAGAAAGGATAAGGAATGCTATGGTTGAGAGAGATATGCTATGGAGACAAGTTGAGAAAATCAGAGAACTAGAACGGTTAGCAACTCAATCTACCAAAACAATTGGTCCTACAATTATAGAGATTGTAAAAAGGGAGCCTATAGTTGCCTCAGCTGATAATTCTTGTGTAAATTTATGAAACAATCCTATTGTGAAAGCTTCTCTTGCAGTTGATCCTATTCCTAATAGTACAAATGTTATTTCCCACACTGATGTTAAGGGAAAGAAACCACTCAGGGGTATAAAGATAAATGAGGGAGGTTATTCTATGAAGGACACAACACAGAATGATTCTATTTCATTGGCTGATAATTTAATAAAAAAAAAATGAGGAATTGCAAAGAAAGGTGCATGAGATGGATCTGTTAGCAGTGAACACAGAAATGAAGAAGAAACTAGGTTTCTTAAAATCTAGGATAAAGACTTCTGCTCTTGAAACCCAAATTCCCCAAGCTTGGGCATCATCTTCAAATCTCCATTTGAATGTTAACCCTTCATCCAATACAAGGCATACCATTTCATCTTCATAGCTAGAAAATAGGGCTAGGACAACTCAACAATATGATCAAGATGACTCCCAACCGAGATTGGTTGACACTGGAAAGCCTGGAAATAACTATGATAGGAGAAGGAATCATGACAATTAGAATGAACAAGAGGAACCCTTGTGAAGAAGAAAATTGCATACTGATAGATATAGGAAATTATGGGTAAAATCACAATACTATGTCTCACTTTTTGCCCAAGATGGACATTTACATCAATATTTTTAATTGAATCTTCATCTTCTGAGACCTATAGCAGCTAAACCATAAAGAATTTGAACATGATGTGAACAAGTGATTTGTGCTAATTTGTGTGTAGATTCTAAATATATATTTTTTCAAAATTTCCAAAATAATTCATGAATATTTCAACATCTCCTTTAATAACTGGTTTTAGACATAAAACAACATTTTCAGAAAGTAACGTTTGTGTCATAAAACATAACTTTTTTTATATAAAGGATTAAATTCTAATTTTTGGAATATAGATTCTCAACATCAATATCTAGGGAAAGGATATTTTTTCATAATTTTTTGTTTCCTATTTTTTTTTATATTAATTTTTGAAGTTACTGTAACTATAATTTGGAAATGCGTGTGTGTTGTACAACATAACTTTTTGTGTATATATTGAAATCCAATTTTTATTTTTTGGGTGAAACAAGGAAATCAATATCTAGGGAATGGGTATTTTTTGAATTCTTTTTACAATGGATTACTATTTTTCCACCTCTACACAACAAAGAGCTTGGTGTTCAGAGAAAAACCTATGTTTAGTAAAAATTAAAAATTAAATACATGATAAAATGAAAATATATCAAACCTACACTTGTTGGAAAGCTAGTTTCAAGGGCTACAATCTTGAAAAATATAATTTTAAATGATGTTATTTAATCCTCAAAAGGTAAAGAAAAAGTGGTTTTTTTTCAGCATTTTGATAGTTGTGAAGGAGACTCCATTGTGGGCATGATTTAATACTATAGGGGTTCTATCCAAGGTGGTTTTATCTAAGGGGGTCTTATCTATCCCTCTTCAATTAAAACCCTTTAGATGGAGCCTCTCAAGACTTAAATCATTAGTGTTTATAAAAACAGTGAATTTAGGAAAAAATCAACACATCCCAAAAGTGAGATACAGTAAGAATGCTTTGATGAAATCCCACCGGGTATCCAAATCCCATTCCTGATAATGTAAGAAATTTTTTGCCTAAGTTCACTGGTAATAATGCATTCAATGGTGAAGATCGTTATAAAGCCTTTCATAGTTTTGTTGAATATTTTGAGCTTTGGGATGATGATGTTGCAATGAAGTATTTCATGCAATCATTGACCGAAGATGCTAGAGATTGGTATCGAAGCTTGCTTGATGCAAGCATTGATTCTAAAGATGCTTTATATAGAGTTTTTAGAGAGCAATATGGAGACAAAACTGATCCTAGGTTTAGGCTAAATGACTTCAACAACATCACCAAAGGACATAATGGATTAGTGAATGGATTTAATGCAAGGTTTCAGAAGGCCATGGCTAGAGTTCCTACTTATTTAATGCCTAATGAGAGTGCATGCTTAGCGGGTATATTGCAATGCATTTGATTCAAAAATATGCTATTTACTTAGAGACAAAGATCCACAAACTCTAATGGAGGCTTATAAAACGGTAGTTCACATTGAGAACAACAAGAGAGCATCAAGAAAGGTAGGGAGAAGAGATGATCCTAAAGCTTTGAAGAATCCTAGAAATCAGAATGAGAAAGCTAGTAAAGTTGCAGCTCCTGATGAGAAGTTGGATCAGATTGTTCGTTTATTGCAAAAGGTGGCAAATAATTAGAAACCTTAGTTCCAAAGAAATGGTAGGCCACCCAAGTTACAAGATTACCCCTACCACACTTATTGGAACAATAGAAATCCAATTCACAAAAACCATAGAAATGTTCAAGCACAAGGTACACTTGACCCATTGCAAAAGCATTCTTCAAATGTTACTGAAGATTTACCATGGTGCATGGTATGTCAATTACCTCATTCATTACAACAATGTTTTGTTGCAAGATCTATTGAGGAGTCACAAGATGATCAAGGAGATTTTGATTCCCCTCATGATCAGGATGAAATAGTAAATATACAAATGAGTGCATCAAATTTTTCTTGCAATGATTATTCTTCTGATGATGAACTTTTAGAGGTGATGTTGATGTGAAAATGCAAGAAGTAGGTGTACACCATCAACAAGTGTTCTCGGATGAAGAGAGAGACAATGATTGCAATGTTTACAATATTGAATCAGATAATATTTGTCTGAGAAGACCATCAAATGAAGAAATTGAAAATATGGCAATTGTAGTGGCCACTCGAGCAATGAGTACTTATCATTTGAGAAACAAGGTTGTGAATGGTGATCAAGGTAAGCTTGGCAACATGTTCATGAAAGAAAAGAAGGTAGATGACAAAGGGACCAAGATATAAACTAGGAAAGATGAGATAAAACCCAAATAAAGTAAAGGAGCTAGAATTTGGGCTAAAAAGGGTGATAAAGCCAAGATAAATGGTGAAGTTATTTCCCCAACTGTAAAGGCTAAAGAGTAGAAGCATAGTGCTAAAAGTGGTGAAAAAAAATGATAAAGTGATAGACAAGGATGTAATACTTCCTGAATTACCAAAGTATGCTCCTGTGGACATGTTTCAAGTGTTGTCTCAGGTTAAGGTTACAGTCCCATTGTTGGAGATGATGAGGATTAATGAACATAAAAAAAAGGCAGTTTCCCTCATTAATGGTGTAGGTATAGCCTCTAATGACAAGGTGGTGGTTGATCCACACAAAATGAGAAAAAATCAAGAAAAGAGTGATAAATTGGAAGGAGTAATTAATGAAAACCCTAAAATATACTTGGGAACTACCATCACTGAATGCCCAAGTCATGTTAAACCATTTTTGTTGAGTTTGATTATTGATGGGAAGTTTCTCAATAATTTCATGATTTATTTAGGAGTATCCTCTAATGTTATGCCGGTAGAAATTATGAAGGAAATGGGTTTGAAAGTTGATAGCACTTATGGAAAGTGTTATGCTATGGACTCAAGAGAAGTACCTATCATAGGAGTGATTAATAGAGTCCCATACAAGCTTGCATCATTCCTTGAGAAGGAATTACACATGAGTGTCACACTGGTGGATATCCCACCAAATTATGGGATGTTGTCAAGACAGTGGAGTGCATCCATGGGTGGAAGCATACAATGTGATTTATCATATGCTACCTTTTCCATTGATGAAAAGGATTTCAATATTGTTAGGGAATCAAGAACTCACCATATGATTGAGGAACCTGAGGAACCTAAGAGAATTCTTTTTCTAGATATCGGTTTGGATACTTTTAGAGTGGAAGAACTACAACATGAAGAAGAGGTTCCACCTGCACCAATTGATAGTGAAGTCTTAGATGCATCACAAGGAGATGCTCTCTAGACAATGTACTTTGATGGAGCTTGTTCCAAGGAGGGATCAGGTGCAAGAGTTATCCTAATTTCCCCACAAGGTAAGACATTTAAATATTCTCTCTTGTTGAAATTTTCCTGCACAAACAATGTGGCTGAATATGAGGCTTTGTTTCTTGGTCTAAAATTAGCTTCAAAGCATGGTATTAAAATTCTTAAAGTATTGGGTGACTCTGAATTAGTGATATCCCAAGTCAGGTATAAATTCATTTCCAAAAATACAAGACTTAAGTAGTATAGGAATGTTGTTTAGGATACCATCAAAGCTTTTGATGCTTTTAATATTGATTTGCTAGAAAGGTGAAAGAATGTGAGGGAAGATTTGTTAGCAAACATTGCTATCAGACTGGATGATGTTACTTTTGATGGAGTTTCAAAAATAGAAGTGCAAACTCGGCCTACGATGCCCGATAATATTTGCAACTGGAAAGTATTTGATGATGATAATGATATTTTGAATGTTTTGCACTGTATTGATCAATATGAAAGCCAAGAAACTAATTTTGGTGCATTGGTGGTGGAAGTTGATGGTAAAGAAACACTGTGTGGGAATGAAGTTATCCAATTGAAAACTAATAAGATTCCCGAAGGTTTGGTTGTATTAGAAAGGGTTTTTGATGGCCCTGATAAGATAAATGTTAAGCAGACATCTTCTCATAAGGAATATTTAGAGGAAATCAATATTGGAATTGAGAACGCCCCTAAGAAGGTGTACATAGGGAAGAAAATGAAGCCTTGAATGTCAGAACCATGTTGATTGCCCTATTAAGAAAATATAGACATGTGTTTGCTTGGTCATATGATGACCTAAAAACTTATAGGGAAGATCTATTTCAGCATGAGATACCTTTGAAACCAGATGCCAAACCTTTTAACAGAAGCAGAGACAAATAAATCCAACATTGCAACCTAAAATTCAAGAAGAACTCACAAAATTAAGGGATGCTCATATTATCAAGCCTATAAGGTATTCTTCATGGGTCTTTAATTTGAGTCTGGTTAGGAAGAAGAATGGTGACTTGAGACTCTATATATATTTTAGGAATTTAAATGTGCCATCCCTGAAAGACAATTACCCGCTACCTAATATGGAGGATATGTTACAGAAGGTGATAGGGTGTGAATTGTTATTGATGATGGATGAGTTCTCAGGCTACAACCAGGTTATGGTGAAGGAATCTAAGCAATATAATACTACATTGACTACACCATGGGGAACTTATGTGTATGTGAGAATGCCATTCGGTTTAATAAATGTTGGTGCAACATTTCAGAGAGCCATGGATGTGGCATTTGTTGATTTCATTAATTTATTCCTAGCCATTTACCAATATGGCTTGACTGCACATAGCAAGAAGGAAGAAGATCATTGTACACATTTGGAGAAGATATTTGTTAGAGCATTGGGATATGAAATTTCCTTGAATCCTAAGAAATACATTTCTTGGGTTAATGAAGGTAAGCTTTTGGGGAACGTTGTCTCTAAAGATGGGGTTAGGATTGATCCTGAACGTGTGGTAGCAATAGACAAAATTCCACAACCTAAAAATGAAAAAGGGATTCAATCATTTTTTGGGAAAATTAATTTTGTGAGAAGATTTATCACTAAATTTTCTAAGATTATTAGACCCATCTCCAAAATGTTAAAGAAAGGTGAAAAGATATCATGGACAGAAGATCCTTCTAAATATTTTCAAGCCATAAAGCAAGGTATCAAGGAGGTTGTTGTGCTTAAGTCACCAGACTATTCAAATTCATTTCAACTATTTACTTTTGCTTCATTTCATACTATGGTAGGAGTATTGCTACAGAAAAATAATGAAGGCTTTGAGAAGTCTATCTCTTTCTTTAGCAAATATTTACAGGATATTGAGCTTAAGTATGCCATGACAGAAAAGCAAGCCTATGCATTGGTTAAGGATGTGAAATTTTTTAGAACATATCTGATGGGAGAAACTGTGGTAGCATATGTTCCAAGTGAAGCAGTCAAAGATATTTTTACCCAGCAAGAGACCATAGGCTAAAGATGCAGAAGGATGAATAGGATCTAGGAGTTCAAAATTGATATCCAGATTACAAAAATGGTAATAGGTCAAGGTTTGGCTAAGTTGATGGCCGAGACCAACTTAGAAGCAACCAAATAAATCAAGTAGAACATGTAAATGTTACACCTATGTGTGACATGCAGACCTGTGGATGGTACAAAATTGTGGAATACCTGCAGACTATGCAATGCCCTGAAGGCATGCCTAATAATGAGAGAAGAACTCTAAATTTGTAGGCTATTAAATACATCATTATTGATAATGAACTCTGGTGGAGAAGCCTAGAGGGTGTATTGCTGAGATGTGTGGATGGAGATCAGGCAAAAGAAATTCTAAATGAAATGCACAACAGATCATGTGGAGGTCACTACATGGAAAAGACCACTGCTCATAAAATACTGAGAGTAGGATTTTGGTGGCCAACTGTGTTTAAGGATGCTCATAGATTTGTTAAGAAATGTGATGCATTCCAAAGATTCACTGGCAAGTTGAAGTTCTCAGGTAATTTTCCTCTTAGACCAATTTCAGAACTCAAGCTCCTTTTCAACAATGGGGCATTGACTTTATTGGTGAAATGTTAGAGAATTCTAGTGGGGGACACTCTTGGATACTTGTTGCAACAGATTATTTTATGAAGTGGGTGGAAGAAATTCCCACAAGGAAAGCAACAAGTAAAGTAGTGATTGATTTTTTGATGAATAACATATTGATTAGATTTGGAGTCCCAGAAAGAATTATCTTTGGCAATGCCATGTGTTTTAGATTAGAGGAATTCACTAATTTTTGCAGTAAGCATGGAATATTTATCTCCTATTCATCTCCCTATCATCCTCAAGGGAATGACCAAGCAAAATCCAACAACAAGAGTTTGATGAAGATCATCAAACAAGTGATTGAGAAGAATAAAAAGGCATGGGATTCAAAATTGGAGCTTACATTATGGGCTAATAGGACTACTATCAAGAGGTAATTGAGCAATCCCCATTCAACCTTGTATATGGGATCAAAGCTAGAATGCCCAACAACAACTTGTTAAAAATGTACAATTTTGTTCAGGAATATGATACAAACATCTATGATGAAATGCAACACAAAGAAGAGAAGCTCATAAAATAAATCAAAAGTTGTAGCTTCAAGCCAAGCATCTGTATGATAAGAAGGCCATTGAAAGAAAATTTGAAGTGGGAAGCATGGTCCTGATGTGGAATGCAAGGATGAAAGATAAAGGAAAACATGGAAAATTTGATCTTTTGTGGTTGGGCCCATATATGATTGTAGATACACATGGAGAGGATTCGTATTTATTGCAATCCTTGATAGGTGAACTTCTAGAGCTACTAGTACATGGATAGTTCTTGAAGCCCTATGTCTCTTGAAATAGGTTGTTTCCATGTACATTGTATAGTCTTGTAAGTATTGTATATAGGTTTGGTGTGTTTTCTTCTGGTTGTGTTTGCTTTTCGTGTCTTGGAAAGCTCTTAGTTTTTTTTTTCTCTATGTCAATCTGCTTCAACCAAGAGATCTGAATTCTCACCATACCCACCAAGGGTATGCGTCCCCAAGTTGAAGCCACTTGTGGAGCCTTTAAATTTTTATTTTTTTTGCATTGGGTCCTTACCTGGTTATGATCTATTACCTCTTTGCCTTAGGTAGGGTTTAGGGTTTTGCTTCAAAAGCCCTCGTTTCAAATTTTATAATTCTTAAACCCTAGGTGTTCTATTTCTTCACTAACTTGTTACACCTAGTTACTGGTCACCTGAGTTATAACTTGAGCCATCGCAAACATATTTTTACTAGCCCCTTTTGTCTAGATTCATTGGTCATCCAACATTACCGTTGCTTTAATTTTCTTAAGTCGAGTGGAAATATTTCCTAAGTTAAGAATGACTTAAGTCTTAAGGGTCTTAGTCTCGTTGACCTAGTCAGGTCCCTTTCCTTAAAACTAACTTTTATGCATGTGCAAATTTCTCAACTATTAGATTGGAGGATTTGATCCTGGTTGTAGCCCGCCAGCCCTGTGGGAATAAAATAATACTTTTTGAAATGTTGTGGGATCAACGGGCTATTGACATGTGTACCTTTGTAGGTGTGGGGCCCAGTCTCCACTCACATACCTGACACCTTAATGTCTCAAATTAATGGCTGAGATACAATGTTGAAATTTAATCTCAACCATTCCCTACTCACCCCGCAGGATTAAAATAATGCTTTATAAAAAGCAACGAGGTTAGTGGGATTCCGCCACATGGATTTTCCTGTAGCTTGGAAAGAGAGAAGGTGGAGCCCATGGAATGAATGAGTTAGCATCCCAGTGGGCATAATTTTATTGGACAAAGGATAGGTGAATGATGGTGATGGAAATTCAAACCCTGTTGAATCAATCTGAGTCTTCCAAAGTGCCATCTCACCAGGATATCAACGACTAATATTCAAAATTGAAGATGTGAACACAAGATTCATTATGCTTCACACGAGCAAGAAGTAATGGCATAAAATACATCCAAAGCTACCAAATCTTGACCTAAATATACATAAAAGATTGGTTTTTTGCATAATTAAATATTGTAAATGAGTTTGAAGCATCCAGGAGATCAAGAAGAGCATTCTAGAGTTCAACATGGTCAAAATTAGGGTTTCCTTCAAGTGAAAAAGTTGTAAGTAAAAAAATGCCATTCTCTGTTCTTTATCTATATTATCTTGAATTAGGGTAAATATTCACTGCGTCTTTCAGTTGAATTGGTTTGCATTCTTTTTAGGTGCTTTATAGTAGTTTGAATTTGTGTATAAGTTGTGAATTTCTATCAAACCCATTGAAATTATACATTTAAGTTGTGCCATAGGTTTTAAATTGAAAATATAGGTTTCAAACCTCTCTATGTTGAAACCCTAGATTAGTCTAAACCCACCTCGTTACCAATGTCGCCTAAAGCACAAGTTCCCAATTCTGAAATTGCATACAAACCTCTTTCCCAAGATATTATTGACCAATTGAAACCCTCAAAAAGCAAAAAGGTCAAGGGAAGATCTCTATTCTATGATCCTAAAATTAAAGAGGGGTTAATGGACAAGCAATTTTTTATCAAGGATGTCGAGTTTCCCTTCACTGGATGGCAATTTTTCCAAAATTGGTTTGGAAACAAAAATTGTGGAGTTCTTGTTTGCAACCCCTAGAGATTAAACATAGGAAAGGTAGTTGTCCCTCAAGTATACCTAGATGTGGAATTGTTGAAGTATATAGTTATAAGGTATGACCCTATTTCTAGAGTGGTTGAGGCATTTGATGGTGTTGAAATGCTCAAGGTAACTAAAGGGTGGCTTTAGAATAGTGGTTTACACTTTATAAGAGGAAGGAAATTTCACATTTTTTCCTTTCACCATATTGAATGGGTTCAGCCGAACCCAATGGTTCGATTGAACCCATGGTTCGACCGAACCAAAGAAAACCTAAATAAAAAAACATATTTAAATAGGTTTGATCGAACATGGGTTCGACCGAACCCCCTTAATATGACAAAAACAAAAAATTGTTTCATTTTAACCTGTCACTTTTACTTTGTTCTTTTACCAGTCACTGTCCCTGGTGCGTGCGGCGAACAGAGTCCATGACGGCAACCAAACAAGGTTTTTCTTTTCGGTGAAAGAAAATTTCTGTTCGTCTCTTCAAAGTTCATCATTCTAGTTTGCATATCAAGCACTATTGAGCACTAGGTATTTAAAATTCAATTTTTTTAGAGTTCAAAATGCATCTATTTGTTTAATTTTGAAACCCTAAATGCAATTTTTTTAAAATTTATTGAATTCAAATTGCATTTGTTTGAAAGTTTTTAAAGCATTTTCAATATAGTATTTTGCTTCCCTGTTTTGCATATATTTTTGTCTTGTTAAACACCTTTCAAGAGAAAAGTGAATATCAAAACTATCAACTATCTGTTAGGGGATGAGAGGTCTATAATTCAAAACTACACCCCTTGAACTTCTTTATGTTGATTGGATTTTTCAATGCATCTACAACATTATTTCAAGTGTCAGAATGCTCCAACATCACCTCCCCATCATCTACCATTTCGTAGTGGACACCTTAACTATCATCCAACTAATAACACAACAAATAAACTAAACACATATGTACTAGACAAACCAAGTTGCATTTTTATTTGCAAAAGTTTAGCCATTAACTTGAGCCTAGACTAGACTTAGCTTCAAACATATCAAGGATATAGATCCAAATGTTATTCTTTTCATTTTGTTTCTTTGGCACACACATTTATATATCCAAATTTAAATATGGTCCCAAGTTGAAATACTTCCAATTAGTTATTTCTCAACAATTTGAGCATGAAATATTAAAATTTTAGAGCTACAGTGTTATATAAAAGAAAATTTTCTAATTCATTTAGATATTGATCCATATGTATCATAGATCAACATATGATTTGATCATTAGAGTATTACATCAACTTTTAAGATTACAAGGATAAAATACCTAGGCACTTGCATTTATATTTGGCATGTATTTTAACTTGTTCAATTTTTTTAAATCAATCCAAGGGTTTGAGTAAGGAAAAATGAGTTTCCTCCCAAAGTTAGTGCAAAAAAACATTATAATGGCTCTCAACATAGTCTAAGAAATGGAGATAAATAATTTCCTAAAGACTAGAAGTGTAGGGGTCAAGGTCACAAAATAATTTTAAAACTACAAATTTAGGGTCAAACTTGTAGATGAAAATGTAAATTCCATACATGTAGGAGTGAACCATGAAAGTCATATCTTGGTTTGTTAAGGTGTCATAATATTAAATCTTATAAAAAATCAAGAATCATATCATTGATTATGTACATTACAATAAAATATCTCCATATAACAAATGAAGCTAAAAACCCTAACCCTCTTTGTCAATTCTATAGTGTGCTTGTCTAGTATTTTTAAATTCAATTGTATGTTCGAAGGTAATTTGTGTGTTTACTTATTGTATTTATTTATCCTAGCTAATTAGAAAAGAAAACTCTAAAGAAATTATTTTCTTTTCATTTTGGCAAAGCCATTTAATTTGGTATGTCCTACGATTTGGCCATAAAGGTTTTCTTGAATCTTATTTAGTTTTTAGATTTAAGTGCTTTCTCATTGTCTAATTTCTTAATCAAATCTAAACATTGTTCGATCCTTATTTCCTTCTAATACCAAAATCATCCTCTTTTCCTAGTAAGAAGTCATAGTTCAATCCCACCATGGTTGTGAATCAAGCTAAAATTGGTATGATTGGGAATATGCATGATACTAAATTTATCATAATGGAGAAGAATCATTTGACCATGAGGCCCTTGTTGAGAAAATGGTAATCAAGATATAGCTTTGATGCAAACAACCTTTCTTTGGATCTTGCAAATTTGGCTAGTAATATTAATCCTAGTACAATGATTGATCTCCTTCATATACTATGTTGATTAATAAGCCATGTGGAAAGAAAGTACTTAAAGTTAAATAGGTAAAAGGATAAGCTCAACAATCCCTTTGAGTGATGTGCCATTTTCCCTCCATCCCAAGCTTCTTCTTCATGTATTCCTCCTTATTGTTTTACTCCTATCTATCTTATGCAATTTATTTCTCCTTCCACCAAATCTCCCAAAATTTATCCTCTCCTTTTTCCTAGATCTCATCTCATGCTTACTTATTATGATGCACATAGTCCTCTTGTCTCCACATTAGTTCTCATTAGTTTTGTTTACACTTCCCATGTTCCCCTCACTATGATATTCCTACGCAAGTCTTTGTCACTCCACACTCATTTATTATGTCACGACAAATTTATACACCACCTTCCATTTCTCATCTTGCCACTTTCATTCATGTCCTTAATCCTAGTGTGCCTCTATCTACCCTTGACATTAATGTTTAAAGGCTTGTTGAGATGAAAAGTAATGTTGATTCCTTACCTAATGGAAACAAAAAAAGACATACATATAAAAATCAAACACAATTCAATTTCTATTGAAAATTTTACATATCCATTTTTTGTTGGATTTTTGGATCCTAGATTTGAGATGCACAATGTTAAAGGAGATCCCATGACACATTCAAGGATCTTTAGTGCTACATATTTGGATTTTGTGTATGATGATAAGTTATTGGCTAAGTTCTTCCCATGAAATTAAAAATATTATGCTATTAAATGATTGTATTATCTTCCATTTGGGTCTATTTTTTAATATTGAAATTGGTCAATGCAAATATTGGGAATTTTGGATTGAAGTTTATTATTTTAGATTTTTTGACTGTAAACAAGGATCTACAAAGTATATACATTCTTAACATTTGCATGTGCAAGTGAGATGAATGTTAAGAACTAAAGTTGTTAGAGGCTACCACACTTAATTATGGATCTTCTAATGCTTCATCTACATCATCCTACCCTTGTAAATTTGAAAAGAAAAATTATTTCCAAAAGGATAGTAAAAAATAATGGAAATGACCATTGTACAAACTATACATTATAAATGTTTCTAATATTATGACTCTAAAGCCTCCAACTTTTTCCTTTGTAAAATGTGCTTCAAAATTTACTTAGTGCAAACATGATTACACTTCCTCCTATTAGGCCATTAGATAAATCTAAGGTTATTCCCAAAAGATATAATGAGAAAGAATTTTGTTATTAAATTGTAGAGTTAATTGTAATTATACTCAACATTTTATGGGATTAAGGAATAATTGATTAAGGATTTGATTGATAAAAAAAAATTAGGTTGAGGGGGTTAATATTGGGTTCAATCCTTCAATTGTTCCTCCTAATGAAAATTTAAATATTTTACACTAAATAAATCTAATAAAATGGTTTTATATGAGGGTCATGAGATTGAGGTACATATACATGTTGACGAGCTTGAAATCATTGATTCACCTACATGTGAGGAATGATTTGTTGGTATTAATAAAAATTATAAGGGTACTTATTCTTCTTCTTATGTACTAGTGATTGACTTTTATAGAAATTTCTATGGTCTAACCAGTATTCAAACTTAGGACCTCCCATTTGGTGTTAGGATGCTCTACTATTGAGCTAATGGCTCACATTGTGATGAGTCATTTTATGGCTTAAGTGTGTATCATTTATCCAACACACTCCCTTGAGCCACAACATAGGTGTCAAATGCACCTAGCTTGGCTCTAATACCATGTTGAAATTTCCATGAACTAGTTAGGATGCAAATCTCTACCACTAAGCTACCCACCCACTTTATGACAAGTCAATTTAAGGTTTAGGTATGCTAATTTTTTCAACTCCTTTTTCACATTGTGAGATATTACCAAATAATTATAATGGTCCTTTGGTTTTGTGTGGATCATGAACCATGTAAGGGTGTGTTTATTGATCTTACTCACCAATAAAATGTACATGCATTGAATAATTGTTGTTTTATCATCATTTTATAAACAAGCATATGCATATTTGAGGGTTTCTTTAAAATTGACTAATGATATGTTGATTGAAACTATAGGATACATTATTTTACCTTAATTTTTTGGTCTAAAAGATGAGGGAAGTTCTTATTCTATGTCATATTATTTCTTCTTTAGATGTATCTCATATTTTACTTGGGTATCCATGGATAAAGCAATATCAAGCAACATCATCTATGTCATGCCATCAAGGTATCAAATATGTTCACACTAGTAAAGAGGTTACAATTGCAAGAGATCCGTATATGCCTTTATTTTAGATTAAGTCATTTAACCTTAAATAATTTTAAGAACATACCTAAGGATCCTCTATATAAGTGCAAGGATTCTTTGCCTAATTTGTAAAAATTTCAAAAGGAATAACAATGGTGGGAAAATCAAGACAAGATGCAACAATTTAGAATTCCTAAAGGGTTTACAATTATTAGAGCCAAAGTAGGTTATATGTAGGTTTTATATTATAAAATGATTCAAGAATCTATAAGGCCAAAAGAACCATAAGCATTGCAAACTTTAGTTCAGAAGCATAAGGGATTGGATATTTTCATTCCTAAACATGGTTTTCATAAAAAAAATTACTCATGTAGCAAGGAAGGATGAGGATTACAAATGATAAATCTATATTTTCTTCATCTTAAAAGGGTTTTCAAACTACTTGGGTATCAAAGAATGATTTACATAATAAAAAGTTGAAAATCTACAAGTAGAAATACCAAGTTACAAAAACAAGAATAATCGTTATGGTAATAGAAAGAGAAAATGCTTCCTCTTAAAAAACATGTTTATTAAGAGTTCTAATTTACATAGTGTTGAGGAGCACATAATATAATAAACATGATTCAAGTACCAAAACATTAAGTATGATGATTGGGATGAGAGGATCAACTTGGGGAGGATTATTATAACATCATTAGTTGGAACTTTTTAATTTTATCTCTTTGTGTTGGTGTTGTTTTTAATGTTCTTAATTAGAGTGCGGATGATGTTAATATACATTTAATGATGCATTTTGAAATTTATTTAGTAAAGGGTCTCATTTTGTACATCTTTAGTAATTGTATAAAAATTTGGAATATTTTGGTTAATACATCTTATTGGAAAACCATTCATTGAAAATTTTTGAGGCCCACCAGAATGGTTTGTGATGACCTCTTGCCTTCAAGAATTTCTATTATGCTCATCAATTTCAAACCATTTTGGGGTTCTTGAATGTTTTTAAATTTTAACAAACTCATTACAAAAAGATGGATTTTGAATTTCTTTTCTTTTTGATTTAGGTTCTCTCTTCTTATGTAATTTGGAGACACATTGAGTTTCATTGGTTCATGTGAGATATTTATAACAAGTATGCAATGAAGTCAAACTTTATTAGATTTGATTCAAGTAATATGACATTTTATTTTTCTTTCCAATCTATAATTTTTTGATGTTCTTGGCTATATAATTGAAGTTCATTTTATGTTAACAACTATTAGATTAAATATTTTTATCCCCAATTATTTTCAAATGATTTTTATACTTTAATCTTTGTATTCTTATTCTTTCTTTCATCGTTTCATTTAAAAATTTGAACCATTTAAAGGCTGTTATAGATTATAGTTGTCTTCCAATTCCTTTTAAATCAAGTTAATAGTATGAAATATTATTGATGAGTAGATGAATTATTACAAGTTCTATTTTAGATTTGTATTCTCTTTATCTAGATATATTATTTACCAAAGTCTCATTGTTTTTTTTTAGGTAGCATTGTATATATATATATATATATATATATATATATATATATATATATATATATATATATATATATATATATATATATATATATATATATATATATATATATATATATATATAACATGGAAGAAATGTGAATCATGTTCCACCTATGCAGATTCTTTGTTTGCAAATACTAGTAATGAGATAAAAAAATTGAGAGATTCATTAGCACAGGGTGCAAACCCGGGGATATATAGTGAACCATGCATGTTAATATTGCATAGTCTAGAAAAACTAAAAGATGAACTTGAGAGGAATAGTGCATATTCCCAGACAGAGTGACTGCTATTCTTTCCCGCATGTGGGAAGAAGTACATGGTGACGTTCCCCTTAAAAAAATACAAGATAGTGTCACCAAAGAAATGATAAAAGCCACTTGTTTTCCATTTTATCCAAAATGTGTGTAGGTTAGGAGATACCAGGTCACTAGATGTGTCGTCATGCTATGGCCTCATTGATCTACCTACGATTTCTCGCAACACATGGTCTATACCCAAACAATGACCAGATTCCATTGTATTTTGTTCAGCAGTTTATGCTAAGGACCATTTGGGCCTCAAAGTTAACTACCTGGACATTCCACCATATGTTGGTCAGGGGCATGGTGGATTGTTGATAGGCCCACCTATCATCGAACAGATAGACCACCCCCAATGTTTAGGGTATTGGTTGGTGACAGGTCTCCTGCTCTCACCCCAGCTCTAGCCCCCATAGCAGATGAGGTTGTCGTTGCTTCCCAAAAGGAAGCAATTGACACTGTAGGTGACATTGCGGCTGCCACCACTAGGATATCTGATGATCATGTAGGTCAATATTTGATATCTAGACATTCCCAATCCACACCATTTTCAGCACAGTGGACCACCATGGATCCTTTTACAGTGACCGGCATCCCTACTCCTACACAGCTTGATGCACTTATAGGAGATATGTCACGTATGACTCTGCATTGTTTGGTTAAGGACCTGTTGGAGGCATATGCCCACATTGCATCAGACAATGGGATCGATATAGAGCATGTTAGAGATCATTTGAGACATAGAGGTCATTCAGTTCCAGGATCCCATCACTCTCAGCCGAGCACTAGTGCGCATCATGATCCACCTACAGTTCATCTGTAGCTGCACAGACTATGGGTTTTACTGATATGTTGATTGGTTCTGGTTCATCATCACTGATGCCATCTCACCTTCATAGTCCTCTACATTCATCATTTATGGCATGACATGGGATAGATCAGATGGATGCAGATGTTGATTCTCGCTTGATCGTTTGGTGGATATGGTGGAGGTGAATGTTTGAGGACTTAGGTCATCCAATATGAGATGATGTGCATGTATGTGTGCATGTACATGTTTCAATTCTTTTTTCATTATTTTTTAAATTTCTTTTTAACTAGATATTCATGTAAGTTGATATATATGTGTATATATATTGTTATAGGTGGACATACCTCATATCACTCCTAGCCTTGGTCCAGATCGTGTGCATGATCGATGTGACTCTATGGATGAATCTGCTATCAGTGGACATGTGAGTTTTCATAAAATATATATTTATGTATGCATAGATAAATACAAGTTCTAGATTGATATTTAAAAATACAAGTTCATTTAAAAATAACTTTCATAAAATTTATTTAATAAAAAATTATATGTATTTAACACATCTTGTACACAATTTTATTTGCAGAGAATCGGCACATCCATCAAAGCGGGACCGTTCTCATTCGGATAGCCATTAGATCTAGGAGTAGACATTCATATTAGGCCATGCATTCTAGATTTATGATCTTTTTTTTTTTTTTTTTATACGTACGCGCTTTTGACTGGAGCTATGAACCAATGAGGCCACATTTTTTTGGGGGGACCTCATCCCCATTGTCTTTCCATTGAGCTCTCTGAGACACTATGTGTCAGGGTTCCGTAGCAACCGTCAACAACAGTCGTCGATGGGTGAGCCGACTATGTGCAATGTTCCTAAATCGAACCCCAAGCCACCGTCTCATCTCCTTCTTCCGTCCGTCCCGCCTTTCTACTTCCTCCTCAAGCCTCCTCCATAGCCTTCTTTTTCACCTGCTCCTCTACCTCCTTCTTCATCCTCCTATAGCCTCCTTCGCTATCTCCTTTCTTCCTCTGTCACCTCTTTTTTCCTCCTTTCTCCTCTAACCCCCGTCCTTCATCATCCAACCTTTCATTTTTCTGTCTTCCTCCTGCCACTTTGCTTCCACCTCGGGCCTCCTCCGCAGCCCCCTTCCACCTCCTTATCACTCCACGAGAGGGTCCTCTTCCGCAGCTTCTTCCACCTCCTTATCACTCCACGGGAGATCTCCTTGTCTCGCCTCTTTTGCTTCCTCTAGTTAGGTGTCCTCCCTTATCCCTCCATTAGCATTGACTCCTTATTTCCTTGTCTTCTTCCAGCCTTGCACCTGCACTGCTTGCATCACGGCCTTATCTCCTCTTTGTTCCACGAGCCAATCTCTGCCCCAAGCCCCGTAGGGTCCAGCGTAGCCTTGAGCACCACTCTGCGTCCTTTTATCCACCCCGTACAACGTGCAACATCCTTCGTACCTACAAGCAGCGGGTGAGTCTCAAACATGAGACTACCCTTTCAACAGGGATTGTGACTTGCCATCACATTGCGGGGTCATCCCCCTAGATTTATGATCTTTACCACGTGTATTTGATTATATGATGATCTTTAAAATAGTATTTGATATTTGATAATCTCTAACTTACACTTGCTTATATGATATACATACATTTGCTTATTTTTTGATCTTTAGTATTCAACATTTGATGATCTTTAATTTACATTTTGCTTTTATGATATATGTACATATATTTTCTTATATGATATATACATACATTTGCATCTTTTCTTATAATATGTGTTATGTTTATATGTATTGAATCCCTTTACATATATGTACATGTGTTTGCTTATGGTTTAAACATGTTTACACGTAATATATGTATGCATTTGCTTTAAATATTCAATATACATACATGTTTTCTTATTTTATGATCTCTTACAACTTACATTTCCTTATATTCAATATACATTTGATCTCTGAAGTAGAATTTTAGGAAATCAATGCCACTTTATAATTAAGTTCATTCATGTTGATCACAATAAATATTTTTTTTAAAATGACTTAAGCAACATGAACCATTGAGTTGAGAACAAAATATAATCTTTTTGACAAGTAACTTGAAATTCAATTCAAATATAATTTTAAGAAAATTCAATTCAAAATTATATCGAGCTATTATCGTTTTTACAAGTAACTTGAAATTCAATTCAAATATTTAATTAAAGAAAATTTAATTCAAATTATACTTCTATTATACATTTTTGACAACTAACTTGAAATTCAATTCAAATATAATTAAGAAAATTCAATTTAAATTATACCTCTAATATTTATACATTTTTGACACTTTACCAAAATTCTAAAATTACTAGATATGTTGTGCATACCTATGAATTAAATAACAACAAACTCCACAATGAAATAACTTGTTTGTTTACTACTTGATTCATTTAAACTAGGATCTATTTATTCCATGTACACTTGAATTATTTTGATTCACTTGGAGCGTAGATTTTGGAGAAGTTTTTGCACATTTATCAAGGAGGCAAATGTTAGACTCGGTAGCTTTTCATTTTATCAATCAAGGCAAAATTTGGGGATAATTTAACTAAGTTGGTAGAGGACTTGTTTAAGAATCATCTTTAAGTTGAAGAAAAGAAAATGGGACAACAAAGAAAAATAAAAATGCATCTCCTTGAGAATTGTCAAAAGAAGAAGAACAAAAGAGGCGTGATCAAAACTTGGAAAATTATCATAGAAAGAAACAAGGTACATGCTTGTTTCTTCTCTCTCTCACTCTCAAGTGTGTGTTTAGTACTTTTACTTTGAAGGTTTCTAACCATCATTTCACTTGAATGACTATCAATACTTTTAAATATCCTCAAGTCATCTTGGTCATGCAAGTTGCAATGCTCATATGATCCTTGACTCTAATTCCTTAAGCCAATTCTTTTTGTTTCAATATTTGTGTTTTGTGTCTTTCATATTTTATTTTCATCACTTCAATGTTCTCAAATTATTTTTATGTTTTATGCTCTAGGGATTCCTCAAGCTGGAGTCGAGCCAAATCTAGATATTGGATCAAACGAATCCATTGAAGAACACATGGACCTTGAAGTTAGGGAGGAAACCCAAGCTCAAACAATGCTTGTTGGAGAGGGGTCAATATCACTTCCTTCTACTATTATGGATGAGCATATAAAAATAGCACAAACTTCTCTCACTTATAGCTCATGTTTTATCAATTTGTTTGCTTGCATACATAAACTTCACTTATATATTTAACATCATCTCTCACTTTTTTTTGCAAAATATTTTGTGACACATGTGTAGGAAGGGCTCAACAAGCAGGAAGTTTACATGCTCAAGTTGAGCCAAATCTAGACATTGGATCAAATGAATCCACTCAAGAATGCATGGTCCTTGAAGATAGGGAGGAGGCACAAGTTCAAACAATGCATGTTGGAGAGGGGTCGGGATCACTTCCTCCTACTGGTATGGATGAGCATATAAAACTAGTTGAGAAGGTGAAACAAATTTCTAAGTAGAAATTTAGATCCATTTACTTGAAAGGAAATGGATATGGAGAAACTCAAAATATTATGCCAACCCGTATATAATAAAGAGAAAGGAGTCCAATGACTAAATCTGTAAATGGAATGATCAATCATCATTTTCAATCATCTTGATACACTTGAAAAAGAAACCCAATTGTTATCACATTTACTTCTTAGTGATGAGCTCAAAGAGTCATTACAATTGTTGGGTGTCCATTCAGCATCAAATAAGAAGAAACACATGGGATTACAAAAGGATATTGTTCAAAATGTTAAAAAGGGTTTAGATTCCATTGGGAAAGGATCTCAAACTATGGATAAGGCCACCACAAGAAGGAGTGATATTGACATCTGTGTACATCAAGATATAGCAAGAAAAAGAAAAATGTCGACACTTTCAAGAAATTGGTTATAGTAGAGCCACATTGATAAAATATAAAGAAAAGAAAGTTTTTGGATTGAGGAGTTTGCAGAAGGCAATTGGGCAATTGTGTGTGAAGCTCCCCGTTCTATTAGGATTGAGAGATGTTGTTAGGAACTTGGTCTCAAGTTTTTGGCATGGTCGGACTTCGTCCATCATCAAATACTAGAGATGTTATGAGATCACAGGATTGGACCTAGTATTTATGAAAATCATATCAAACATTGGCTAGACATAACACAATTTGAGATGTATATGAACTTTTGTGAAATGCATATCCTCATATATAAAGGTGGGGAAAACAATGTTTGAAAGGTTAAAAGCCATATTATGTGAAGATAAACAAGTTTTTTGAAACTTGTTATTGTCATTATCATATTGAATTTAATCTCTACTATCAGGTGTTTCAAAAGATGAGAGAAGAAAGATGTGGGTTTCAAAATGCACCTCCTAAACAGGCAAGTTTGTTCATAAAGTCTATATTATGTGATCATGAAAATGGACCTCAAATAAACTGCATAAAAGGAATTTGTGAGACGTGGAAATTTGGCTAAATTTCCTTCAAGAATTGAGGATATTGACCTAACAAAGACAGTAAATTGCAAGAGGTAAGTACTATTTTTAGAGAGTTTATTTGTTCAATTTCTCATAGATCAAGTTATTTGGATTCTCTTTGATGTAATGTTTCATTGATCAAAGCGTGGTTTATTAGTTATTCACATATTTCTTGACACGGTACAAGTATGTAAAGTTGCAAACAAATTTGCAGGGAAAGAATCCACAAGGTTGATCTATGTAGAAGAGGAGATTCCCATTGGAAAATTTATGGAAGATTTTTGAAAATTGATGCGACCATACATACATCATTCATTTTTTGCTAAGTGGCAAGCACAACAATTCCAAACATTGAGAGATACTTTCCCACATGGAATAGTTCTATCAGTAGTTGACTTTGCAGAAAATTACTCCTTTGTACATCAAAAGGAGATTCAATCAGAGTATTAATTTTCAAAGCAGATCACTATTATGGTTCATGTGTGTTATCGACATGCACAATCAGAATTGGATGGTGTTGAGAGTACAGATGAAGAATGAGTCATTAAAAAAGAATATCACTTTTATATTAGTGATGATAAAGAGCATGACACACTTTTTGTCCAACATTGTTTTACAATATTTTTTGAGAATTTGAGAAGTAGAGGTGTCAAATTTGAAAATCATTTTGTATGGTCAGATGGATGTGTGGCACAATTCAAATCTTCCACGCGGCCATTCTATGCACTGTAGATATCCTTAAAATCTACAAAATACCACATGTTTGGAGTTTTTGAGAGTGGGCATGGAAAGGGGTGAAGCATGATGGAGCGAGGAGCTTTGCATCAAAAGCGAGCTTTTAAGAAGCATCAAATGAGTTATCGAGGAGAGATCATCTGAACCAATGCGCATGATGTTGTTGAATGGTGCAAAGAAACACTTTGCATCAAATGTGGTCGGCACATCTTCAGAACAAACCAACACATTCCACATAGAGTGTTTTGGGAGATATCGGCTATGTATAAATTACATTAAATCAAAATTTTGAATTTATTTAAATTTAAAATATATATACATATTTGTTCACATAAGTTTTTGTTGTACATATGTATCTAGGCGTGGATAGAAGATCGATGCATGGATGCAAGAGGGTAGAAAAAACAAGATCTTTGCATTGTGTTAGGAGTTCAGATAGTCGCCATGGATGGATATTAGACACAAGGGATTACTCTTGTTTTTGCACTGAGTGCATTGAGGGAAACTCTGATTATGCATGCAACAATCAAGAACTTGGATATGTTGGTAAATGGGATACAATGCCACTAGTTGTTTCAGAAACATATGATGAAAACAAGGAAGAAAGATTTGAAGAAATTCCTTTGATTTCAATTGATTATGACCATATATCGGGATTGATTAGAAAAGGTACATGTGTAAGTTTTCAATAATTTATATATTATATATATATAGTTAATGATCTTTAAAGTCTAGAGACATTTCTAATTTTTAGATTTTTTTTTGTTAATAGAATTTGGTGTATAGGAGATGTTTTCAGTCCTGTAAAGCACGAAAACATTGAAGGTGTTGAAAAGCTATTATTTTGTGCATTACTGAGGAAGAGAGGAATAAGCTAACAAAACCTAAAACAAGTGATGGAATGTTATTTCCCAATTGAGTTTGAATTTAAAATTTATATACATTGTATTCACATGTGCACATTACATTATAAACATTAAATATATATTAACACA
>VDFB02146750.1:0-26367 GCA_007258455.2 Sequoia sempervirens
TATAATCTTGCTGATTTTTTTGGGGAATATAATTAGGTAAGTTGTCCTCCAAAATAAGAATTAACAGGTCATTAATTGAATCATCAGTAAATAGTTGTTTGTAATGTTCATAGATTTTCATAATCACATCTTGGCTAGTCTATAGTGAGCCATCAATAGAATTAATAACTAATTTATACACTCTTTTTTATGTTTATGATGGAGGAATTGGAAGAACTTGGTGTTCTTATCCCCTTCTTTCAACCATTACAAACAAGCCCTTAGTTTACCTCCTTTTCCCTTTTAAGTATCCATTTTATAAAGTTAGTTTTCAATGCGAACAATTGATTGTTGAAGATATATGTTGTGTGCATTATTGTTTAGGATTTTTCTACCATGAATAAGCTATCCTTTAAGGGATTTCTCAAGTCTTCTACTCTTTAGCTACAAATATCCTACCAAAGTCATGAAGAAAGAGAGTACAATGAGAAATAGTTCTTTCCCACCATCATATCCATCTATCATTCTAGGATTTAGGTTCAACGTTCCAAATGGCTAAAAGGCCATCAATTCAATCCTATTTTTGAAGATGAGAAATATTCAATTTGTGTGGAAGATCTCTAGGTAGAGTTGATGACACAGTCAAGGTAGGAGGGTCCAATGAAGGACTGTCCAGCCTTGCAACCTAAACTACTAACTCCATGATCACAACAAATATGCAATGGAAACTAAATGTTAATCAACAAAAAATTAAAGATATTCATGAACACATGACACAAGATGTATCTTGGGAAAACTCTAACAGGGAAAAAACTTAGCCTTCAAAGCTCATTCCTCATATATTATAATCTCAAAACACATTACATATGTCTCTCGGGCTTTATAGATGCTAGGTTGTAGCCCAGGAGTTACAAGCAATTCATACAATAACAATCTTCCATCGAATCCTTCTCCTGCCCACACTCTCTCTGCTCTGTGATCTTTCTGGATCAACTTCATCACCTTGCTTCATACTTCATACTATTGATGAAATCCTCACTAGCTCCCTTGTAACAAATCCCTCTGCTTCATTTATATCCTGCACAAGTCTTCTAACCATTAACAAGTCAGCCTAGTTACAACTAGTCGGGTGATGTGTACATACAAATAGGTCAGCCCCAAACATAAAGTATTGCTCTGCAAATACATAGAACTTCGTGCAATCCCTACTGAAGGTTGGCTAGGTCCTTAACTTCTTCGAACATTATTCCTTTTTGCTTTGCAAGTCTTGGAATTTATTCGGAAACCAATTAGACTTCACCAAACATTGTCGACTTCTCTCTGTGAACACATGTAGTCTTCTGATGATTATATCTCTTTGGAATCAAACCTAAATGATCTAAATTTTTGATATGTCATAGCTCATGGTGTCTAGTAACTAATTCCAGCTCCGTAGCTCCTAACACTCAAATGTGAAAAAAATGCAGTAATCTCCAATGTGCTTCACTTCGGTACTTTGCAACTTACTGAACTGTCTCAATTGTTTGAATACTTGGATGATCCGCATGAGAATCTTGGGGTTATTTGAAAAGTGAGCCTCTTCACTTTGGTTTGTATTGTGTCAAATCCAATGTTGTCTTCTTGAATTGGTTTGGCGATCTGTCCACAGGCACTTGCAACTTCCTCAAGTCGGTGTTCTGTTCAAGTCCACCTTGCAAACTGCCTCAAGTTCTTCTAAGTTCAGCGTTCTACTTGCAGCCCTTGCACTGCCTCACTAGTCGGCAATATGAGCAATCCCACCCTGCAATTTTCCTCAGGTTCTTCATCTTGTGATGGTCTAGGTTCGACGGTCTACTTGCAAGCCTTGCATTGCCTTACTAGTCGATGATCTGAGCAAGCCTTCTCTGCAAGTTGCCTCAATATCATTGTCTTTCTCCGTTCCTTCATTCACATTTACTTTGCTCCGATACATAACATTTCTCCTTAGGATCAATGCTTCACCTTCTTCTAGTTTCTCTATCACATCTAGTAACTCAAAAGGTTCTTCTTCCTCTGCATAAACTATCTCTATATCAACAGGCTCTTCTTCATCTACACAAACTATCTTTGCATCCTTTACCGCTTCCCTTTCATTAGCTCCTTTGATAGTTGGTTCTCGATGACATTTAGTGTTTGATTCTTTCCTCCTCCATACTTGAAAACAAATTCTATCAAAACATCTTATGTATCCTTCACTGTGATAAGAATTATGACTCCTATCATCTCCCCCTCTGTAGTTTGAATTGTTTTCCTTGTTTGCTCTGCGTAAGGTCTTCTTTCTCTACATATTGATCCCTCCTTTTCTCCAACATATGAATTCTTCCATCTGTACAAGCTTCTAAACATACAAGTAACTTGTTTCCATTCTACCCCATCAATCCATCCATAATCCTTCTGCATACAATCTACCACATAATTTCTTCTTCTCGGTCTATCCCAAGACATCCTTTTAGAATGATTCCTTAACTCACATAACTTACAAGGATATAGATCCCAACACAATTCGTTTTCATGTCCATGTCTATTACAATGTGAACAATACATACTTTTTCTTCCCTAATTTTAACTTGCAATAACATTCTTACCTTTGTCATATCCAAGGCCTTTACTTCTTGATCTTATTACCAGTCCTTTTCCTTCATATCCCTTTCTCTACATTATTTTGGAACCAATACCATTACCAACAACTGCAGGTTTAGTTACACAAAAATCAGTGGTATCACAAGAAACATCACAAAACTCAAGCTTAGATCTCATATTCTCATTCTCCTCTTACATGCTATAAGCAACTACTCTATCTGCTCAACATGTTCCTTCAAGTTAGATATTTCATTCTTCTACAAATTGTTCTCCTTGTTCAGCTCTTTCAAACTTTCCTCCAAATCTCTGTTCCTCTTTTCCATCTTTACAAACAACTTGAATCCTTCTTCCAATTCTGCAAATCTCTTATCAATATCCTCAAACATGTTCATCTTTGCTTCTAGTTCTTCATTTCTCCTTCTTACATTTTTTAGTTCCTCTTCAAGAGCATCATACTTGCCCTCTCCTAGTTCTTTCATCCTCTCCATCAATTTTGAATTACACTTCTTGATTTCACACAATTCTTCCTCCAAAGTATCCCTTTTGCATATTAGGTTTCAATTTTCCTTCTTCATCCTCTTCCCAATCTTCCCCATTGAAACAAATCAGATAAACAACTAAATTCAAAAGCTTACCCGAATATTTATTGCCTCGATCTTTCTTCTATGATGACACTTATTGCTTCTAGGGTTTCACACTTCTTTCCCAATAGATTCACAACCAGCTAACAGACTCGCAACCAGCTCTGATACCACTTGATGCAGTCAAGATAAGAGGGTCCAATGAAGGACTATCCAACCTCATAGCCTAAACTACTAACTCCATGATCACAACAAATATGTAATGGAAACTAAATTTTAATCAATAGAAAGTTAAAGATATTCATGAACACATGACATAAGATGTATCCTGAGAAAACCCTAATAGGGAAAAAAACCCATCCTTTAAAGCTCATTCCTCATATATTATAATCTCAAAATACATTACATATGCCTCTCGGGCTTTACAGATGCTAGTCTGCAGCCTAGGGGTTACAAACAATTCATACAATAACAATCTTTCATCAAGTCCTCTTGCTCCACACACCCTCTGCTCTGCGATCTTTCCAGATAAAAACACTTTGTCACCGTGCTTCATACTTCGTACTACCAATCAACTCATTGGTTCCCTTGTAAAAAATCCTTCTCCTTCATTTATATCCTCCACAAGTCTTCTAACCATTAACAAGTTGGCCTAGTTACAACGACTAGTTGAGTGATGTGTACATACAGATAGGTCAGCCCCAAACATAAATCATTGCTCCAAAAATACATAGAACTTCGTGTGATCCCTATTAAAGGTCGGCCAGGTCCTTAACTTCTTTGAACATTATTCCTTTTTGCTGTGCAAGTCTCAGAATTTCTCCGCAAACCAATTAGACTTCACCGAACATTGTCGACTTATCTCTGTGAACACAGGTAATCTTCTATGATGATATCTCTCCAGAATCAAACCCAAATGATCTAAATTTCTGATATGTCATATCTCATGGTGTCTAGTAACTAATTCCAATGTCGCAACTTCTAACACTCAAATGCGGAAAAATGCGGTAATCTCCAATGTGCTTCCCTCTAGTACTTTGTAACTTACTGCTAACTGTCTCAATTGTCTGAATACTTCCAGATGTTCTTGCATTAGTTGAGCCTCTAGTTAAGGATAAGGTGATAAAAATGGGAAGGTGGTATGAAATAGTAATAGCTAAACTGAGATGGACAAAGTTTCGTGAAGGGGGAGGACAAGAAGGTTGGGGGAAATATAAAATATGCCCAAGCGACCCATTTTTCACAAAAACATTCACAACAATTGATCTAGGTGAACCAATGGGGTCTATGTGAGTCTATTTTTCCCATAATTAGATCATACACACCCAAGGAGTTTTGGGAAAGGGTTTAGGCCTCAAATTCAAGTTGCAAAAGTTGGGAGTGGCTTTCCGAACTATGGTTAGTAGGGTGTTACACCATGTTGAGATCACCCCCAAGAACCCATTCAATTGTAGCTGATGGGAAAGTAACTGTGAATGATGATCTACATCTAGCTAAACATGGACAAACACAAGAGCATTAGTCATTCAAATAGGCACAAATATCATTCCCTATGAAATTCTCAAGCATGCAAAGAAGATGAAAAACAAAACTCAAAACATGAAGTAAACATGAAATCAAGCATGAAAACTTAATCTAAGCTATCCAAACCTCATCCCATAGAGGGATTGGTGTCACTTTGATGTGGAAAGTGACCCTTTCCCAATCCCAAGTTGATAAACTCCAAGATTGTTGATGCATTGTGATGAAATTTCTCCAAAATGGTGATGAATTCAAGCTAAAATGATGAAGATGCAAGTAGATGTGAGATGAAAATGGATGTGATAAATACCAATTGCTCTCAAAGATAGTGATAGCAATTAGATGATCAGTGGATGAAATGAGCATAATGACTTTGCATGAGATTGTGGATCCATATTGTGTAGAGAAAACATCTACTTATAGGATTCAAGAGTTGAAGAAAGAGTGAAATTGGTGAATGTGGGATTAAAATGGGAGCAAATAGGAATGTGACACTTGTCACAAGGCTAATGGTTGAAGGTGGAGCACATTTTGGGGAATGTGTGAGTAAAGAGGATGTAAGAGAATTAAATGAATATGGTTGAAGATATAAGGAAATGTTGTTTTGAGTTTAATCTTTCAATTTGCTATACTTGTTTCTGATTGTTTTGCCAAAGGTTGAAGGTGACAATCGATTTATTGTGAGTGGATGTTTATTGCGGGTGATCATTGAAATGGGATGGGTGATTTTGGTATTTTGAAATGTTTTGAGGTTGTTTAGGGATTTTCAAGATGTTTTACAAATGTTTTTATTTTCAAAATTTTCAATGTTTTCGTGTTTTTTGAGATTTTGACCAAGAACCTAAGGACCTATCCTAGGGGCCTTTGGGGTTGATCAAAGATTAGCCTTGCCTACGTTATACACATAGAGACCACGTAGTTCAACTAACATAAACTCATTTATTGATGAAGTATGAACATGTGGATTGTCAGTTTATTATGACGGATTCCTAAAGGACTAACCTAATGTGTCTTGGGGGCTAATTAATGATTAGCCTTGCCTATGTTCAAGCTCAAAGACTCATAGTTCGACATTACGACTCTGTTTTTGGATTTTCTGATGTTTTGAATGTTTTTGGATTTTTTGGGTTTTATGAATGTTTTTGGATCTTCTAATGTTTTGAGGATTTCAAGGATATACATGAATCCGATCCGATGAAAGTATAGGGAATGCCCCCAACGTGATGCGATAGACTACCTCAATATAGGCAGGACAAACTGACCTTAGGAGTATGCCAAGTAGTACTATAATGGAACATGATACCAACAAAGGATCAAGCTATAACACAGACGCTAATGGGGTTGGAAGAGGTATGAAACGCGATGGGTGAATGCGATGGAAAGAGATGCAAAACATACCGAAGAGTCGATGGTGGATAGAAAGTGCTTTATTTACACAAGGCACCTGTTTATCAGGTTTTCACCAAGGTACTTGCCCAAAGTGCCACTGAAGTGGTTTTCACTAGAGGACAATTTTTTTCTTTATTGTTTTCAATCATTTTTTTGATTTTATTTTTATTTTTATATTTATTGATTTTTTTAATATTTTTGGATTTATGCATTGCAAACTTAGGCATAAAATTTTTTAAGATGGGAGCTATTGATGGGTTCCTGCAAGGGCTCACCTTCAGGTGTGGGTAGCTAATACGCCCTTGACTTGTAGCTTGTCATGATGATGAAGGGCCCCAACCAATTTGATTCAAACTTTCCCTTGCTATCTGGATTTGGTACATTCTTCTAATTTTCTTTCAAAAGAAGCTTTCCGACTTGGAAGGGCCGATTCTTGATCTTCTTATTATAGTTCTGTTTGAGATGGTTCTAGTACACTTGTAGATGGTTCAAAGCATCCATGTGCCACTCATCCAGTAGCTCCAACTTGTTCAACCGTGACACCCGATATTCCTCATTAGTAATAAGATTCTGCAATGATATTCTTAGGGATGGGAGCTCAATCTCAATGGGAAGGATGGCTTATGATCCATAGACCAGGGAGAAAGGGGTTGCACCTGTAGGTGTGCGAATACTCGTTCGATAGGCCCATAAGGTAGGATTCAACTGTAGGTGCCATTCACGACTAGCTTCATTTACTATTTTCTTGAGGATCTTCAAGATGGTCTTATTAGAAGCCTTAGCCTGGCCGTTACATTGGGGTTAATATGGGGTAGAGAAGTGATGTTGGATATTGAATTTTTGGCATAGCTCACAAAAATCTTGGGTTTTGAAAGGTGTTCCATTATCTGAGATGAGGGCTTGTGGAGCACCGTAACAACAAATGAGGCAGTTCAAGATGAATTTTAAGATCTTCTTCCCTATGATATAGGTCATGGGGATGGCTTCCACCCACTTTGTGAAGTATTCTATAGCACTGATAATGAACTTGTGTCCATTAGACGAGGTGGGTGTGATTTTTCTGATGAGATCGAGCCCTGATTGTGAAAAGGGCCAAGGTGTTATAATCGGTTGGATCTCCTGAGTTGGTGCATGGATGAGGTCTCCATGTTGTTGGCATTGCATACACTTCCAGACATAGTCGTGGGCTTCTTTCTCCATCGTAGGCCAATAGCACCCCGTCCTTAGCAGTTTCTTGGCCAGGGTCATACCACTAGAATGCAAACCACAAATACCATCATGTACCTCTATTAAAGCAGTCAAAGCTTCCTTGAGGTTAAGGCATTGCAAGAGGGTTCCTTTGATATTCCTATGGTAAAGGGTGTCACCTAAGATGATCAAACAAGATGAATTTTTAATAAAGGTTCTTTTGAGATTAGGGGTGATGTCAGTGGGGAGGACTCCTATTTTTAGGTAGGTGAATATGTCATGGTACCAAGGATCACTAGGACCAACAATTTCGCACACGAACTCATATTCTGGTACCTCGAAATCTAGTACAAGAAATTGCTCTACAAGGAATTCATGTTTATGGAAAATTTGTGGGATATCTAACAATGATCCGATTGTAGCCATAACATCAATTGCTCTGTTGTTTACCCTCAGTATCTACTCAAACGTTATGTTGATGAAGAATTCCTTGAGATCCTCCACCAGCTTTTTGTACGGGGTAAGTTTTTCATCCTTAGTTTGATATTCATCATTGACCTGGTTGATAATCATTTGCGAGTCCCCATAGACCTTGAGTGCCATGATTTGCCATTGTATTGCAATCCAAATTCCTATGACAAGAGCCTCATACTCTTCAATATTATTGGTGCAAGGGAAAGACAACCTATATGATTTCGAGATACAATCCCCTTGTGGTGTGATAAAGAGGATTCCTACTCCTGACTCATGTTGTGTGTATGATCCATCGAAATATACCTTCCAATGATCTATTGTACTAAGGTTGAAAATGGACTCATCTGGAAACTCTGATACCAATGGGTTCTTAGCATATATAGGTGCCTTAGCCAATTGATCTGCAATTACCTATACCTTGATGGCTTTTCGTTCCATATATTCAATGTCATATTCTATCACCGATCATGACCCACTTAGCCATTCGTCCTGTGAGCATTGCTTTAGAAATTATATACTTTAGGGGGTCAATCTTGGCGATGAGCTTTATTTGATGAGCCAACATTTAGTGCTTGAATTTTTGTGGGGAAAATGCTACTACAAGGAAAGCCTTCTCAATGAACGTGTAGTTTAGCTCATGTCCCACCAAGATTCTACTGATATAATAAATAGCTCTTTCCTCCTCTGTTTCATTATGCTACGCTAGGAGAGCCCTAAGTGCTATTGTTGTAGCTTATATGTAGAGTATCTATGGTTTGTTTTGGATTGGTGGCATGTTGATTGGTGGTGTTAGCAAGTATTCCTTGATTTGATTGAATGCCTGATTGCATTTTTCATCCCATTTGTATGCTACCCCCTTGTGGAGTAGATGAGAATATGGGATTGTTTTATCTGCTAACTATGCTATGAACCTTCAGATTGATTGAAACCTTCTCTGCAAACCACTCAATTGTTTTAGTGTTCGTGGTGCTTCCATATCGAGAATTGCTTTGAATTTTGTAGAGTCTATCTCGATTTCCCTCATTGATACAATATACTATAGGAGCTTCCCTGATTGCACTCCGAAAACACATTTCTTGGGATTGGGTCGTACCTTATATTCTTCCAGTCTGTTGAAGATTGGGCCCAACATTGATATGTGGTCTTGACGTTTTCTTGATTTGGCTAGTATGTCATCCACATAGTCCTCTACAAATTTGTGGATCATGTCATGAAAAATTAGTCATAGCCCTTTAGTATGTGGCTCCAGAGTTCTTTAACCCAAATGACATCATATTCCAATAGTAGGTTCCCCATGGATAGGTGAAGGTTGTCTTATGTTGTTCATCCTTTGTAATCATAATTTGGTTGTATCCTGAAAACCCATCCATCAATGATAGCATTTCGTGCCCTGCCATCAGATCTATGATCATGTCTATGTTAAGAAGAGGGAAATCATCCTTAGGGAATTCTTTGTTCAGGTCCCTGAATTCGGTGCAGATTTAGATGCCCCAGTGGGCTTGGAAATAGGTACAAGGTTGGAAACCCATTCTGGATAATCAATGGGTCATATGAGGCCAGCGTTAAATAGTTTTTGCAGCTCAAGTTTGACCAATAAGGCAATCTTCGGATACATCTTTCTCAATTTCTATCTTACTGGTTTCGCTTCTAGATATACTGTTAAATGATGGACTACTAGCTCTGAATCAAGGCCTGGCATGTCAACATATTTCCATACAACATTCACTTTTCTTTCCTTTAGAAATGCTGCTAGGTTCTCTTGTTCCTCGGTCAAAAGTGACATGACATAGAAAGTGATGTGCGGTGTCGCTTTAGTTCCCAAATTGACTGGGTTACATTTTTCTTCCAGTACTGCTATTTTTTCCCGATGGATAGCACTAAGGGGAAGATTGAATCCCTCATCCTTTGGCAGCTCAGAGAGGTTTTCACCATCAGATATGTCATTTATTTTTACTATTTTTGGAGTAGAAAGTGCCACAATGTGATTTTCACTTAAGGATCACAACGTTACTCTTAGATTTTCAATTTTGTGACTAAGAGATTCAATCATTTCCCAATAGTATGCATGCATGTCCAACTCAATATAAAATCCTGCTTTATAGTCTCCATATGGTAGAGTATCCCTTAGTCCCATCAATTCTGAGAGAGCCTCATTGTTTTCGAATGTATCTAAGATTGGTAGTCCTCGTTGGTCATAGTCTATGAGTTGGGGGTAAATGAGCTTTAGTTCGGTCGCGTGGAGGTAAAAGCACAACGCTGTGTCACACTTTATAAAGGAAATGACCAACACTGATCCAATTTTTAAACTAGAATCACTAAAAAGTGGCATATATGTTTTGAATTTTGAAATGATGTAAACTAGTAAAATATGTAGTTTTTAGTATATTTTGTGTTTGTATTTTTTTTTAAAAAAATAAAAAAATATTTTAAACTAGTTTTGAATAAATTAAAACTATAATTTAGTTGCTGATAAAATGCTGAAAAATGAAGTTGCATGGGATGTCAAACTTTTATAGTAAATTTTATTTTTTCTTTCAAACTTTTTGTGTGTATTTATAACTTGAAATTTTAGTGCATGGATATATGTTTTTCCAATTTTGATAAATATATATTTTTAAATAAATATTTAAATGTGCGTGAATCAAAAAATAGTTGTTTTCATGGGATGTCAACTTTCAAATTAAATATTTATCTAAAATGGAAAATAAATTATACCATCTTAAAATAGATTCTTTTATCTAGTGCATCATATGTTTTTCAAATTTTTTAAATAAGTTTTAATATTTTTCCTTGGCATAGTAATCAACCTAATATTTTGTGCTGATAACCTACTTTTAGTAAAAATAAAAAATAAAATATAAAAAATAATTAAACTATTAAAATAAATATATTTTTGAAAACTACACTTATGGATCTACAAAAGGGTATTTTATTTTTTTAAAAAAAATGTTACTTACATTAGTAGAAGTTATTGAAAGTTCATGTTTTTCAAATAATTTTATTTTTTTGGTAAATTGGACTCAAAGCACTGCTCCATATATTTTTAGCCAACAATTTTAGTTTTAAAATTTGTGGAAGTATCTAATTTAGCTAGAATGAATCTTACTAGATCATATGTTTGACCAAAATTGATTTTTAGTTAGAAATACTTAAATTTAGTTGTGCTGATAAGTTGGCTGAAAGTGTGACACAACTTTGTGCTTTTACCATTGGGTATTTGACTTAAAAGGCATGGTGATGATCATAAAGAGGGAGGAATCCTCGAATAACATGGGTAGGTCAGAGAGGGGATCCTTGAGGGGACAACTAAGCGATACATGTATCAACAGGGAAGATTTGACCATTTTAACATAAGCACCTTTTCCAAGTATGGTTAACTACGTAGGGGTACATCCAAGGCCAAGATTTTAGGGTGCTTTTCAGGAATGATGGGTTCAAACAAGTTGTCATTTTTCTCGAGCTTCTCATTTTTGTTGTATCCCGAACCAAACATTAATTGTAGACCTTTGTTGTTTACATTAATTGTAGACCTTTGTTGTTTTCTTCCATGGGAAGATCTGGTATGAGTCTTTCATCTTGATATAATAGGCTTGATACATCTTTCTCGTCTACCACCTCTTTGCTTAGGTCTCCCCAGTTTTTGAAGGTGGTGGTTTTTGCTTTGAAAGTTTGAGATTTTGTGTCGATTGGTTATGGTTTTCCATGAGATATAGAAGATTGAGGTAACTCTCCTATCACAAAGGCACTCTTTTTCATTTTATAGTCCCCATATCCATTATCTTGGATTACAACCTTGACATCTGGGATGTTCTGAATGGTAGGTGTCTTTGTCTCAGAAATGGAGGCTAAAGTGGATGGGTTGACATATGGGGATGTGGGTCCCTCATCATATTTCAGAACTTGGGGAATCTTGTAATACTTGGCCTCCAAATTTTTGCAATAATAGAATGGTTCGGGGTCGCCATGGATCGTGACTTCTTGGTTTTGGTAAGGGAATTTAACACATTGGTTGAAAGTGGATGTGATAGCTTGCATCCCATGGATCCATGGTCGCCCTAGGAGAATATTGTATGGGAGTTCAAGGTCAAGGACCTAGAAAGTAGTTTCCATGATTGCTAGCCCCACTTGGATAGGGTGATGGATGGTGTCTTGAGACAATCTTTCTTGATCATCATAAGCCTTGATGGTGATACCTTTTCCTTTTTTCGATGATATCTTCTAATAATCCTAGATTCTTTATTAGTTGTAGGGTACAAATATTCAAACTTGCACCCGCATCCACCAAGAATCTTTTGACTTTATTCTTATGGACTAGGACTTTCAGATGGAGCGCACGGTTATGAGATGGTTGGGTCAGGAGATCATGCTTAGAAAATGTGAGATGTGGTCTAAATATATATTCAACCATAGCTTGAAATTGGTCTGCATCAAGGTCTGTGGGAATGGAAGATGTGGCCAATGCCTTCTCTAGGATGTCTCTATGTGCGGGCAAGATTTTGAGAAACTCCATGATGGAGATTTGGGAAGGGGTCTTTTTCAGTTGTTCCAAGATGTTGTAACCACTAGGTTTTTATTTCAGATTGGCAGTTGGTGCCTTGGGTGGTGGTGAAGGTCCCGATATAGAAATTTTTCTGTTACGTGTGGTGACTCCACACTCAGCTCTAGGTCCCTTGATATTGACAACTGTTACCCATTCATCCAATGATGTGACAGCATGGTCATAGATATGGTTCACATTGTTGGAACTTTTTCCTTTACCATTGTTGTTTCCTTTATTGTGATCAGGCATTGGATTTGTGTATATTTTTAGGTCTTGATTCCCTACTGGTTGTTCAATGGTTTTAACTTTATCATCAATGAGATCTTGGATCAGATTTTTGAGTCTCATACAACTAGTTGTCGTGTGTCACTTTATTTTGTGAAAGTAACAAAGGTGCTTCTTGTTATACCATGGTGGTTTAGCTCGAGGCTCTTGGTAATTTTCATAAATAGGGAGTTTGATCAGATTTTCTTGTACTAGTTGTTGCTTGATAGATTCAATTTGTTCCCCTAGGGGTGTATATTTTTGCTTTGGGGGATATTTGTTCTTTGGGGGTGGTCCCCCTTGAGTGTTGACGTTGTTGAAAGTTTGATTATTGGGTTGTTATTATGATGGGTTGGTTTGTGGGTTATTTTGTGTGTTGATTTTTGGTTGTTGGTACATTTGTCGTTGCATATTTTTCCTTGGGGCACTGATAACAACCTTGGCATCAAAAACACCATCATTGGTAACATTATTGTTCTTGGCTCACATGCGAGGTTTGTCATTGTAACTTTTCGATGGTCAATTGTCTTGATACACAGGTGTGCCCCCTTGTGCTATAAGGGATCTTTCAATGTTGAGCGCTTTGGGGATCAATTGGTCATATGTTGTTATGCATTGCATTTTCAAGTGGAAAGACAAGCTCCCTTCAAGGTTGGAGATAATGGTCCCAATTTTTTGTTCCTCTAGCATGGACCATTTGATCTTGCTGGCTCTGGATCTCCATCTTTGTAGGAAAGTCGCAAATGTCTCTCCTTTAGTTTGTTTAAGTACAAATAGTTCTTCTAGGCTTACCTCCATGTCTAGGTTTTAGGAATAGTTTTCGATGAATAAATCCATGATTTCTTGGAACCTTTTTATTCCAGGAGGTAAGCAAGAGAACCATTCCATTGCAGTCCTACCAACCAAGCTTCAAAGGAAGAGCCACATAAGATAAAAATCATCGTATGCCACCTCCATGCAATGTACATGAAACTCTCTGATATGGTCCTCGGGATTTCCCTTCCCACAATATTTGTCAAATGTTGGTATCTCAAATCCCGATGGGAATGGAAACATAGCAATTTTTCTCTCAAACAGATAGGGGCACAAATTTCCTTGCATGTGTGATTTTTTCACTTATCTAGATTGGATGTCTTGTATTTGTTGTGAGAACAATTTGACCTGCATGGAGAGGTCATTTTGTGGATTAGGTGGTGGGATGTGCATATTTTGGGATGGTATGTTTTTTTGGGTGAAGGATGGAGTGGCTTGCATGTTTTTGTTCAAGGAATTTTTCTGCGTGTTTGTGAAAGGTTGTTGGATGTTTTTTTGTGTGAGCAATGCTTGTTGGTATGCCTATTGTTGTTGTTGTGCCAACAACACTTGTTGTTGGGCTTGCTGCTACTGTTGTTGATGAACCAATAGTGCTTGTTGTTGGGTTTGTTATTGTGTGGCTTGTTGTTGTTGGGCTATCAATACTTATTGTGCGTGTTGTTGCAAGGCTTGTTGTTGTAACAAGGCTTGTGCTTGTGCTTGTGCTTGAGCTTGAGATTTTTGTGCTTGGAATTGCTGCAAGGCATTTTGGTAAGCTTGTTGTGTTGCTTGTAATGTGATGTTGTATTTGGATTCGGTGGTGGAGGTGGGGGATTCTGTGGGATGGTGTGATGAGAGATTGTTGGGGTGGTTGTTGTGGTGTTTTTTGAGTGATGACAAGGGGTTGTGTGGTGGATGGTATGGTTGATATGCTTAGTCCTTGGGAGACTATGTTTTGGGATGTTTGAGGTATTATAGATGATGTGATGATTGGTTGAGAGATTTGGATTGGTTCCACTTAGTGTTGCGATATTAGTGGCATGTTCGAAGGATTTGGTATGATAGATGAGTTGATTTGATTGGTGATTGGGGGATTGATTTGATTTGATTGGTTTTGGATTGATGTGTTGGATGTAGGGATTTGCCCCATACCTTGAATTGGTGTGGATGATGATGTCAAGGTAGGGAATGGTGGGAAGATTTGTGATCTATTCTCTTGTTGGATTGAGGATGAAGCATTGAAAGTAACCATTTTCCAAATAAATACACTTGTCCTTGTGATACCATGGGGAGAGAGCTTTGTGTTTCAAGAGGGTATGCCAGTGTTGCGGAAAAGGTGGAGGGATTGTTTGTATCATGGAAAATGAGTGGCACATATGGATGTTTTGGGTCTTGTGGGACGGTGTTAGGCATACCCAAGATTGTGTTAGCCTATAAATTTTGGTTGTTGACAAATGGATGCCCTTGAAGGGCTTGGAGTAATGAAATTCCCTTGGTGATCATTGGTTGACTTGGAGCATTAGATGATGTTGGTTGTATGATGGGTTGGATGATGCTTGGGAATGAAGGTGTGAATGATATTGGTGGCATGCTCCCAAAAGGTTGTTCAACAATAGTGATCACATCAAAATCAGAAGGGAGTTTAGCCCCTTCCTTTGCTAATGCCAACATGTATTGTGTGGGATTGACCCTCATGACTGCATTGACAAGCTTGTTCATTTCAGGATTTTGAAATAGTTCCAATATTTTGTCTTGGGACATTCCTTGGAAATTGTTGGTGACATCCTCCCCTTGGAAACCTCCCTCTTGAGGACCTTGATGCATTTGAAGGGGATTAAGTGGAGGGTTGATAGATTCCCTAGGGTTGAATTCTGATGCAGTTTGACTTAAATCACTTGAGGTTGATGTTTCTTTTTTTTGCTCCATGATCTTCTTGTGTTGTGACCTTGTTTGGACCATAAAATAAGGATCAAATTTTAGGAATATGGGAGGTAAACCTCTAACTCCTTTGGTTGATATAAAATTTAGATACAAAAAGCGAATCTAGGGTGTTTAAGGATCAAATGATGATGATGTAAATGATGAGGGGTGAATGATATGAATGTTTGAACTTTTGAGAATTTTGGAGGAATACTAGACCTTAGGATTTTGGATTTTGATTGATTTGATTTGGATAATGGATTTGTAGATCTCAAGATATTAGATGTGGTATTGGGATTAAATTGTCCAAAGGGATGCTAATTTAACTAAATGTGTGAGAAAGGATTCATCCCCACATACCCAGGAAAACAAGATGATTTTGATTTTAAGGATTTATGAAAAGTCTAGCATAGATGTTTTTTCCAAAGTTCTAAAAGTTGTTTGTGAGATGGGTATGATAAGTGATGTGACAAATGGAAGTGTTGGTTTGATCCTAGATGAACCTAGACAGACTTTGTTTACAAGACCAAGGTGTTGAAGAACATGCTAGACCTCTAAAGTGTTCAAATCCTATGATCCAAGAAGAGGTTCATATTGAGCATACATATCTGGATTGTGGAGTGGAATAAGTATATAAAACCTTGTTAACTTCTTGCTTATCTTGGTGTATTGTTTTAGGTTGCACTTTCTAATGTGTCTCTTGATAGCCTTTTGAGTATGACTCCTAAAATTGAAGTGATGGCATAAAGACTTTTGTTTTGGAATCTTGACTTTGCAAGAAATCATGAGAACAAACACATATGTAGGGTTCAATTTTCTTTTATCTTGATTAAATGGGTTCTTTCTACCACATTAACACATCTTGTTTAAATTCCAAACTAAATGTCTATTTCTTAGCTCTTTTTCATCCCACAAGGTCCATTATGTGAAAATCAAAGAGTCAAGGCCATAGTTTCCTTAGGTTGACTTTGGAGAGAGCAAATTGAGATATGAGCCCAAATATTTAGAAGCCTCTAAGGATAAAATCCCTAGGGACAATCAGTAATAATTGGACTCTTTAAGGATATTTTCTCTTTCAAAAGGGTTTGAAATTTTGATGACTTGTTTAATGTTTGTTTCAATATTTAAGATCCAAGCAATGTGTTTGATTTTGAAACACACACAACCCTAGGCTTCAAAGATACTACTTGTGGAGTCCCCATTTAGATTTCTCCAAACACTAAGACAAAGTGAATATTTAGAGATTTGGCGACACTGGCTTGCCTCTACGACACACACTTCTCGGGACCACCAAATCTCAAAATCTTGAAGATATGAATATCATAAGGATTTATCTGTTTCTACTTTGAATAGTACAAATGTGGAGTAGCTTCAGAATGAACGTTCCTTTTATCAACAAGCATAAAGGATTTTGGTCACTAAACAAGTTGGTTCTTAGTTCAGATACTCGAGGACATGGCACCTTGCGAGCATCCAACAAGCCACTAAAGGATTTAATCAATCCTACTAGGGTCTCTTATACTTTTTTACGGTAGTACCTTGTTCTGAATAACACTGTATGGCTAAGGCCCACATACCATGAGGACTCGATAGTTTATTCTTATCCATTTATATACCAAATCGAGCGAAAAACTGGTTGGAGTTGCCTTCAAGTTCTCCTTTCAGATGTGTCTCTTAGATAGGACCCTCTAAAGGTGAACAAAATCAAGGGAGTACATTTTTAGTTCAACCACCCAGTTCACATAAAGCACAAGGAGGGAACACAGACAATGTATTTTCCTCACACTAGCATTGGGGTTCAATTTTAGATCCAAATTGAATTGTGTGGGTGATTTTAGATAACCAATGTCAATGGAATGCTTTTGATTCTCATGATCACTGAAAGTGGGTGATCCCACAATAATGGGTTACAATTTTTGGCCAAACTTGACATTAAAATCATGATTTTTCACTAGACATTCACGTTCTTACACCTATAGCAGCTAAACCATTAAGGTTTTGAAGGTGAATCAAACTATTTATTTGTTAGATATTTTGTGTAGATTCTAATTATATTTTTTTAAAAAAATTAAAAAATAAATTGTGAATCATTTTATGTAATTTTTAATAACTTATATTTTCTACTAATCAGCATTTTTAAAAAGTGATGTTTACTTCGGCCCATGTAACTTTTTTTATAGATAGGATACAATTCTAATTTTTAAAATACAATTTTTTCACACCAATATCTAGGGGATGGATATTTTTTCATAATTTTTTGTTACATATATATTTTTTAATTAATTTTTCAAGTCAGCGTAATTATAATTTGGACAAAGGTGTACTTCGACACACATAACTTTTTTTGTATTATTTGAATTAACTTATTCTTTTTTTGTTGGAATAAGGACATCAATACCTAGTGGACATGTATTTTTTATAATTTTTTTCTCTATTTTTCTATTTTTTCGTATGTGTGAAATAAAGAACTTGATGTTCATTGAAAATCCTACATTCACAAGAAATAAAAAATAAATATAATAATCAAATTAAAATATTTAAAATTATACTTTTGGGGAAGCTTATAATAAGGGCTACAGCTTACAAAAAATAAATTTTAAATGAATTCATTTGATCACCCAAAAGGTAAATCAAAAGTGGTTTTTTATCAGCATTTTGATAGGTGTAGAGGAGACTCGATTATAGGTATGGTTTAAATCTAACAAGGTTCTATCCAAGGATTTGATCTAAGGGGGTTTGATCAATCCATTTTTAATTAAAATAATTTAAATGGAACCTTTAAAGTCATAAATCATTGTATTTTCTAAAAATATGTGATTTCAGGCAAAAATCAGGATATCCCAAAAAGTGTAACCCATTATTGTGGCAACACCCCTCGAGAGAAGTGCATACACATTCAAGTGACAAAAATTGCAAAAAATCACAAAACAAAGAAGACACAAGTTCTTTTTAATCTCCAAAGTAAAAGTGAGTTCATTTTAAGCACCAAAAGCTAAGTGTGAATTTGTCTTGTTCAGTTTTAACCCACAAAGCAATGTCTAGTAAGTTCCTAATGTTTAATTTTAGTCCAACTTTGACAAAGCTTGAGTTGATTGTTAATTTTAAGCCCAAAGTAATTCTAATTGGTCCTAAAATAGAAAATGAAAAGTAGAATTGGAAAGCCTAAGCTATTACAATGAGCATTAAAAAATGATTTTAGTTTTCCAAGTCAATTTTCCTCTTCTTCCTACAAAGGCGACACTGGGAAACAAAGGTGATGCTTTGCAACTGACAAAGGTGACACTGAAAATAGAGGTAACGCTTTGGTGAAATGCAAAGGCAACACTCTACAAAAAATAGAGAGCACAAGTGCGACACTATGGCAACAAAGGCGACACAATAGCAAAAGCAGATGTCTGTTAGAAACTAGAAAGAGACAAGAAAAGTCAAGACAAAGGTGGTGCTCCTACAAAGGTGACGCGACATGATAGATGCAGCGCTGGAAACAAAGGTGACCCTGTATGAAAAAGTGATGTTGAATGAAGTAGAAGCGGCATAACCCTCCTGTAGCTACAAAAAATAGTATTTTCAAGCCAAATTGTTAAAATAAAAAGGTTAGCCCTCCTTCTAGCACCAAAATGTGAACACCAAACCTGCAATTTTCTATCACAAGACCATCAAACAATAGTTAATCATGTTAGAAACTCAAATATAGCATTCCATATGATATTCTTAGTTAAATGAAGATGAAAACATGAAAATGAGAGCATAAACAAACCAAAGATAATATACGATCAACTTAAAATAGCTAAACCTTCATCCCATAGGGGGATTGGTGCTCCTTTGATGTGGAAAGAAGCCCTTTCCCAATCCCTTTTATAAGCTCCAATGATGTAGTTGATCCAAAGTGTGAGACTTGATGCAAAATGATAACATAAACAAGCTAAAGTGATGAAAAATGGTGAATGCTATGAGTAGAAATGCCTATAGTAAGAATGCTTCAAGTTCTAGAGGACTCAAGGGTTGAAGAATGAGAGAATTCGGTGAATGTGGGATAAAGGGGGAGCCAATAGGAATGTGACACTTGTCACAATTCTATTGGATGAAGGTGGAGTACATTTTGGGGAATGTGTTGAGTAAAGGAGATGTAAGAGGAGTTAATGAGAATGGTTGAGGATTTGAAGGGTTGTAAAAAAAATTAAATGAATATGGTTGAAGATGTGAGAGAATGTAAGAAGAATAAATGAGGATGTAAGAGGAGTTAATGAACGTGTAAGAGGTTATTTAAAACCTTTGGAGGGAAATTGAATTAGGAGGTAGTTGGGAGGAATATTCTTAGGAATATGCTTTTGCGAGGATAAACAAAGGAATTAGATAATTAAAAGAAATGAATTTAATGTGTAACTTGGTTAGTTGAGCATGGGTTGATTTTACTCTTGAGGAGTTAAAAGTTGGAGGATTTGTTAATGATAATTAGAAAGTGGTTTAGGATTTAATTAATTTAGAATTAATTAACTTGGATGGGTTAGGGGATTGTGACATTTGATTTAAATAGTTAGATTTATTTAATCAAATGAGAGGACTTGGGGGGATTTAATTACATGATTTGATTTAATTAAATATGACGAACATTAGTTAGAAGAAAGGTTAATTAATCTAATAAATTTAATTATTTGATTAATAGTAGAAATTGATGAATTTAACTAAAAATTGTTGATTATTTAATTAATTGATTAATCTGAGGTGATTTAGGAAGAAATGGTGTTAGTTAACCAAAATCAGATGCATAATATCAATTAGGTATTTTTAAGTGTCTATAGTAACCATTCCCACAAAGTAGTTCTTTGGGGAGAGGAGTTAGGGGCATAAATAGAATAGAATCCAAGAAGAGAGTCATGGAAGAGTGTGGTAACCCAAACACAACAATTATTAGGATTTGTTCTTGATGCAACAATTGAATTTCCAAGCCAAGATGCTAGACCCAAAAAAATCCCTCACTACCCACTTGGTGGTTGGTTTGAAAAAAATGGCCTCTTTCCAAATAGTAGAAAGGGTAGCATCAAGACATGTATGGCAACTTTCACTTCTTGAAGCATTAGAACATCTGCGTGATTGTTCAAAATAGATTGCTTTACATTATACTTACAAGATGGGATAGTCAATCCCCTCACATTCCATGAGTGTTTGTGGCAATATACTGAGATTCAAGGATTTTCTCATCCACAAGGAGAGTATTAAATTGATTAGATGATAATAGAGCTTGAGGGTCAAGAGAGCCGTTGAACATAATAGAAATTTAATGCCGCTCTTGTGTAGGTTCGTTGCATTTTTCATTTAAAAATATCTGATCTTCTTGTGGCCTTATTTGTGTCAAAATTTCATAGAGGCTTTGTATGAATTATGAAAACTCAATATCCATGTATATGAATGTAGTTTCATCTTGATGCATTCATACAATAGATATACACATCTTTATATATTCATTTAATAAATATTTAGATAGAGGCCTATACATCCTCATACACAATTGAACTCATACACCATCATATTTACATACGTCTAATGAAGGTCACACATATTTTTATATATATTAGCATTTTCATGTATATTTTTATATATGCATTCCCTAGTAAACATATAAACTCTATATTGTTATATTTTATAAAAATAAGTAGGTTTAAGTATTTTTATATCTTTACATATAAATATTTTTATATTGTTAAATATTCTGCTCGATCAAAACAAGCTCTTGCAAGCACAACCATGAGATTAGTTTTAGCTCCTTTCAAGTAACCACACTAGAAACCACCTCCACACTAGAGGTCAACTATGAAAGATTAAGAGTCACAACTTAGAATTCCACATTAGATGTTTCCTTGGGATTTGGACTTGGTTTCTACAATGAGAACTCAATGTTTTAACCAACTAAACTCACCCCCTTGGATATATAAATATAATGTATTTATAATTATTTAAATTCTTTTATCTTCGTCTCTTTCTTTTATTTGTTTTATTTTGATCTTCCTTGATTTTTCAATTTATCTTTTAGATTTTATTCTCTTCCCTCCCTTCTCTTTGGGATAATTAGTTGAATTGGTCTATTTCCTTGCCCTTCTAACTTGTTGGATTTATGGTCCCCTTCCCCATATCTATCTAGTTACCTTAGCTTGCTACTATTTTCCTATTCTATTCTCTAACTCTAACTCATCGTGATGATGGATCATGGAAGATGATCCAAAATGTTGATGATAAAAAAATGCTACATCATTTTTTGTATGATATTTTTTGTTAATATTTTTGTGTCTTCCCAATGAGTCCGCAATGTTATTCATAGGGCATAAGCCCCCAAAAATTATATTTTCAAGTTAACTATTATGGATGGTGTTTTATCCAACTATCAAAAAATATTGATCTATTTTTTAAATATTTTTTATTGATTTTCTCTCCTTGTATATACAACATTCTAATTTAAACAACCAAATTTATAATACTTGTAACAATTTTTTTAAAAATTGATTGTAATATAGGATATTAATTTTTGTTTTTCAACAATTATATTTGGGAATTATGATTTTTTTAATACAAATGTTAATATTATTACTATTTAAATATGACTATGATGTTGAAACTATATAAAATATTTAAACTATGATATGATTTGTGAACACTTAAAAAATGGTCTATTAAAATCATATGTGAACTTGGGAAAATTTCTTAGATTTTCTTCACAATGTAGATTTCTAATTTCCTCTTTTATGTGGAAAATAATTCTCCCTTAAAGAAAATGATATTAAAATTCCACAAAGAATAATTACCATACTTCTTAAAAATACTACCCTGTCTAACAATTAATAAATTAAGAACTACTTAATAATCACATTAATTTATTAATTGTTTACAAGGGGAAAATGCTTTTCTACAAGAATATATTTAAATTTCATAAGATTTTTACCATTCTAACAATTATATTTAAGAGTTAAAAATATTCTAAAAAGAAAAAAAATATTTATATTATATTTTGAAAAATATTTTAAAATAATATATATTTTTATAAGAAATATTATAACTTTTCAACTTGTTTTTTAAAAGTTATATTACCTTATAAATAATACATTATAAATTAAATAATATATTATATCTTTTATAATAATTTTTTATAGTTTATTAATAATTTAAAGTGTTATACATAATTATATATAAAATATAGCAAGTCAAACTATACAATCTAATAAAAATTTAAAATTATAAAATATGATGTAAAATTGAAAAATAGGGTCTCATTAATTTGTAAGAGGAAGTGAAGATTTTTAGATGACAAATTATAGCAGTTTATGCAAATAGAAATTAAAATTTAAAAAATGTCATAAAAGCTCACTCAAGACATAAAATGTTTGTAAATCAATGGAGAAAACTTTTAGCCATTCTCTCCAATTTATTTCATAGATAAATATTCAATTTTTTGCTAAATAGTAGGGGCCACAAGAAAACATGAAGTTTGGGATTTTGGTAGCATGTGGTTCACTAGATTTGTTCAAAAAATAATATATCTATTTTGTTTTATCAACGAAAAATATGTTTTGTATTTTGTTATTGTTGAAATGATATTCTAAGAAGCCTTTAGTCCATGCATCAAGGCAACCTTTAGTAATTTGATATATTTTAAACCATATGAGAGAGCTTTGGAAATTAGGAGAAAATTATACAGGCCCCTTGTGACCAACATGCTTAACATTCACACTCTATTGGTTGCCTCCTCAAATTTTGCTCATTTAAATAAGAGTTGCAACATTTTTTTAAACTTCATTAATTATTTCCTTTGATAGATTCTTTTAAATCCAAGACAATATCATGTATACCTTCACTGAGCTTGGCTTTTACGTCCATTAATTGGTGGAGGTGGTCTAGGTAACAGTCACATAAGGCCTTGGCATGGTTGATGATGCCACTTATGTCCAAATGAATCACAACTTATCTAGTCACTATGGATATGGATGCATACCTAAGTATCTATATCACCTTGAAAGCATTAATGGAATAGAGAGCCTACTAACTCTCAGATATCAACACAACTTATCATCCATATCTTTCGCTATAATCCACATTGGTAGAATTCATGTGCACAACTTAAGGTTTTTATTTCCTGTTCCATTTACTCTAGAAAGTTATTTGCTGCCATGTTTGCATCATCTTTGCTATTGATGATGTTGCTTTGTATCTTTTTATTTATCACCTCCTTGGCTCTCTTTTTTCCTTTTATTGTCTTATTGTTTGAAGCCTCTACCATATTTTGACTTATCATTATCACTATAGAATACTTAGCATCCATGAAGCCAACAAAAGCCACCAAACATAATAACATTGAGATTTGTTATAACCAAGGATGAATTCCTTAATTATGGATACCTTATCCTCTCTTCTCCCATCTAGATAGATTGTATGAACCATTGCCATCTATGTGTAAAGTGGAGGGTTAAAGGCTTCAACCTTTGTAAATCCAACCAAAAAAATGATATTAAGATGAGAAGTGTGCTTACTCTTACATCCTACTAAATACCACTTAAATCATGACATATGAATAAACCTTGTGACATCATAATAATTCTTCTGTTATCCTACTTATTATGTTTGAGCCCTTTATTAAATTTGAAAAAAATCATTTTAATCTTGTAGCTATATTTTTCCAATTCTATTAAATTGCCTTGCGAATAAAAATAGAAGCCTTAATCCCTTCCACGTGACTAAACCATTAAAATGTACTACAACTAAGATACTTGCTTTAGATAGTTGCAAACAAAAAAAAGATGAGAACAACTTTAAAAATTATTATCCACAAATAACCAAATCAAATCAGGTAATCTAATGGGACAGTACTAAAAATAAAAACAAACATTTGGATTACAAAAGGTGTGTCGTTTGGATATACAAGATATCATGTAGACGATAGCTTTATCTTCTTTTATCACTTCTCAGAAAATCTGAATTTTCCTGGGATGAATTTTCCTTGGAACACGATAAAAATTAGTGACAATTCTTGCTCAACAGTAGAGAATGATTTAAATTTGATTTAAATTTAAATAGAATTCTCAGATGATAACCAAGAGAAACGAACTCAAAGGGTGGCAGGGTTTTCTCCATATAGTTTTCAAGTAACTACACCTACTCACTGAAATGCTTGATCCACAGTTTTGGTAAGTGGGTCCTTAGAAGGCCACAGTGGCCATGGCTACCACAAATAAGTTTATGAGAAAACAAGAAGAATGCCATAGAATAAAACACAATTGAAAAGCAGCAGTCCCCAGCTGGTAAACATTAGAGGGACAATATATATCAATGGGAACTCAAAGCCCTTAATAGTGAACACCGAGAAATCAAAACCTATTCTTTCAGAGTTACTATGGCGATGGCATTCTTCGGTTTGGTCTTGTTCTTCGTCATTGTTTGGGTTTCGATCCCAGGACCTGTGAACGCGATTTTAGAGTATGCACGCCCTCAGTTAAAGCTGAAGGGCCCCGTGGTAATCTTGGTATCTGCAGATGGCTTTCGGTTTGGGTATCAGTACAAAACTCATACCCCCAACATCCACAGGCTCATCTCCAATGGCACCAGTGCAGAGACAGGTCTGATACCTGTTTTCCCAAGCCTCACTTTTCCAAACCATTATTCTATTGTAACTGGGCTTTATCCTGCCTGGCATGGAATTAAAAACAACTATTTTAGGGACTCCTTACAAATGAAACCTTTACTATGAAAAGCCATGAGCCCAAATGGTGGTTGGGAGAGCCCCTGTGGGAGACTGTGACCAAACATGGGTTGCAGGTTGCTACTTATTTTTGGCCCAGCTCTGAAGTTGTGAAGGGCCCCTGGACTTGCCCCAGAATGTTTTGTCCATGATATAATGGGTCTGTTCCCTTCGAGGAAAGAGTGGATACTGTGTTGGGCTATTTTGACCTAAAACCATCGGAGATGCCCAGATCCATAAGCCTCTAATTTTCAGATCCTGATAGTCAGGGCCACCAGGTTGGGCCAGATGATCCCCAGATAACAGAGGCAGTTGCTCATATTGATTCCTTAATTGGTAGACTCATGGATGGGCTTGAACAAAGAGGGATTTTGGAGGATGTGACTATTATCATGGTGGGAGACCATGGAATGGTGGGCACTTGTGATCAGAAGCTCATCTTTTTGGAGGATTTGAGTCCTTGGATTACAATTACTTCCGATTGGTTAGAGTATTATAGTCCTCTGCTTTCGATCAGGCCTCCCTTGGGAGTTTCTTCGTATGAAGTTGTGATGAAAATGAAAGAAGGCTTGAATTCTGGCAAGGTGAAGAATGGTGAGTATCTGAAGGTTTTTCTAAAAGAAGATCTACCAGCTCGGCTTCATTACTCGAGTAATGAGAAGATTTCCCCTATCATTGGATTGGCTGCGGAAGGATTCAAGATTGAGCAGGTGAACTCCAAGAGTCAAGAATGTGGAGGAGCGCATGGTTATGATAATGCATTCTTTTCTATGAGGACAATTTTCTTTGGCCATGGTCCTCGTTTTGCAAGGGGGCGAAGAGTGCCATCTTTTAAGAATGTTGAGATTTATAACCTCATCACTTCTATTCTCGGCATCCCTGGCGCACCTAACAATGGCACTCAATCTTTTGGAAAGTCAGTTCTACTGCCTCTTTTCTCTGTTTGATATGAATTTGCAGTCAATTGATTAACCAATCTTCAAGTTTAAGCTGAATAAATGGTTTTGTAGTAATAACTGGAATTTAGAGGTAATTATAGTCACCTCTGTTGATTCTCTTTCGAAGGTACAGTGTAGAGGAAGGACATAAACCCTTGTGTTAAAACTACCAAACTATTAAAATCTTAGGCCGTTTGGTAAGGATCATCTGCAATATTGTGAGGAATATTTGTTCTTCTTTTGTCTCTAATTTGCTACAATTTTTCCTTTTATTTACGTTGTTTTTATTACTACTGACATGTTCTAGCATACTTAATTTTCGTTTGTGGGCTTTGAGCTTTTGTTGTCCTCCTTTACTCGGCAAGGAATAAATTTAGGTATTTCATTATCCCCTACAAGGTATACTAATGGTACCATGCTGCAAATGCATGCACACTTAATTAAAGTACTTTTTTCCTGACATGT
>VDFB02146751.1:0-31714 GCA_007258455.2 Sequoia sempervirens
TATTTGGTGTTGACCTTAAAACTCTCTAGAATATTTAAGGGGAGAATGAACCGATTTGATCCAGCTTAGCTCAAAGGCCCTCCTAGCGCTAGTTTTGTTGATGGGTGTTTTAGCACTTTGTCAAAACAGGTATTAAGTAGGTGTACCACCTCTCTAGAAATGAAATCTCCAACAACAAGTTGTTAAAAATCACCCCAAGGTTTCTCAGGTGTCAGGTCATGACTAGCATGGAAGACTTATGGAGTTAACCTGGAGGGAAGTCAGATCCCAAAATGGAGTTCTTGAGATGGGAAGTGGTTGCACAATTGTTGTAGGTTCAAACAATAGTCTTGAACTCTTATTTTAGCTTTATATTTGGCTTTACAATGTGCAATGAATATTAGCTCAGGTTACTTATGAAAAAAAAGAAATAGGGGCAGGGAGGAAAGGAGGTTCCCAAATCTGAACTAGCAATGAATAGTGATCATGGAGGATTCTACTACAGACAACCTTCCTAAAATAGATTTCCACTTAACCAGATTACCTCATAGTCTCATGAAATTTGTGCAAGATTCTAAGGACTACATATATTCAGCCATTCATTCACCATAAGCATGAATGAAAGATGGAAATTTAGTGCAACTTTTAGTTTATGCCTAGACTAACTTTACACATCTATTTATCATCAATAAACAACAAAAATTATGGACAAGGAAGGTTTCCAACACACAACAAAATTCTTCAAAACTAGTGAATAGCATTAACTAATCTACTGACAACATGCAAATATCATAAGTAGAAAAGTAAATCTACTCAAATTAACTAAATATGGGAGAAGAACCATGTAACATGTAGTTGAAACTCAAGAATCCACCAAAATTCAATGAAATTCTATTAAAATTTTAGTAGCAATCTTTTACAACAAGTCAACTCTCTCTTGAAAATCAGAGGATGCCCCCTATTTATAGTGTGCAAAAAGTAAAATGAATGGAAAGGATTGATTTGCATTGTGTGGCCAAGATTCACTAAAAACTAGGGTTTCACCTACCCCCAAATATATTACAATTTAAAATTACATCTTTTCCCTCTAGCCTATGTTGTCCTCTAGTGGCAGCATTGTAGCTCTTTTGTCTTTTGTTGATTTCCTTTTGTTGCAGCTACTTTGTGAGGAACTCATCATCTATGATGGGATTTCCTTTGCTCTTCTTCACCGTGGCTTATTCTATAAACTTTCAGATCAGTGCCTGGAGCTTGTTGCATTGCAATATATTTGATTGGATCACTTGAAAGTTTTTCCTCCTTTGTTTGCTTGTGATGTCATTCTAGTCTTTGTCATATTTTGGTGTGTTCTTCACTACTTGCTCGGATTGAGTGAAGGATCATGCAAAAAATCCCAAGAAATCTGGCATCATGGTAAATGTGGTTCCGTTTTCCATTTTCTTGTTGAAATATGGCTTCAATTTCTCTGTATCCAGCTCACTGGTGGGCACATCAAGACCTATCATCATTTTCAAATATTCTTCAAAGGAATTTATGATTTCCTTGACCGAATCAATGTCAAGTTCTGCCTCATGAAGCACTTGTTCCAACACTTCCTTTCAGTGATCCAGGCCCAACTTCTATGTTTCCATGAGCCAGTGGTCAGCTTTTACCAAGGAAAGCTCCTCTGAGGATTTATTTGGTATCTTGAGAATAGCCTCAAGTTTGGGATATGTGATCTTGTATAACTTAGGGAAGTCAATGCAAAACTTCCTTATTCCCTCAAGTATCTTTTTCACTTCAAGGAACTTGTTGGTTGTCCTAACAGCACAACCTATGCTCATGTTTCCATTGAAGAACATGCCTACCAGAACCAATCCTTTGTGGCCTTCATCTAGGTTTTCCTTTTCTCTAGCTTATTGCTTTGATCCCTAGACAGTAATTGTGGTGGTGTTGAGGATGTGGTGGGGACATCTTCCACTGATGACCACTGTTGGATATAAGCCATAAGATCAGCTACTTATGCCTTTAGTTCCTCCTTATAGGTCTTATCTTTGTTCATTTGATGCACAATAGTGGCAACAGACCCCTAGAGATGATCAATCTTTTGTTCTCTTGTTGTTGTTCCTAGATCAAGGGTGGAGACATTGTAGCTTACCCCTTCTCCCAGAACTAGAGTAGTAATCTACACCATTCTAGATCCAGACACATCCATTGTCAATTGAGATCTAACCTTTGGCTTCTTCTCTTTCTTTGTGCTTATTTGGGCACAAGCCAATATTTTATCCAGCCTTTCCCTCAGATCCTTTGGGGTTGGGTTTTTCTTCTCCAATTGTTTCTCTAGCCACTCAAGCATTTGAGATTCCCCTTTTTCTGATTCATGATCACCTTCATCTTCATGGGTGTGTTAGATTTCCATCAGCTTATCACCCAAAGCTTCTTGTTCTATCTTTTCTCCTTCTCCTTCATCAGAATACTAAATAAATACTATTTCCTTCTGTGGGGATTGGGTGACCACATGCTCTTTGGGGCTTTCCTCCCCTTCAATAGTTTTCTCTTCTTCTCCTCAGTCATGCCCGTGTTCTTCATGGTATTCCATTTTGGGGCTCCTTTGGGCTTTAGTATCTTCTTCAAGCTTATTTTCTTCTTTATTTTCCTCTTTCTATTCTGAAAGAGGCATTTCTTCAACATGTTTGGGGTCTTCGTCATGTTCCCTAGTTGGAGGTTCAGTATCCTCCTACATTCCCTCACTTGATTCCTTTTCTTGCTCACAAGGTTGTCTCTCTACTTCCTCTCCAACATTCTTGAGTTATTGAGCCAATTCCTCTTCGAGGTCTAGATCAAATGATTCCATAATGTACTTGGCACTTGGATCCTCAATTTTTTACTTAGAGGACTATGTTTCTTCTTTCTCTCTCTCACACACCAATTTATCAATTCTTAGATGCTTGTACTTGGGGTGATCATCGTAATCATCTCCTTCCTATTCCATCTCTTTTGTAGCTTCCATTTCTTGTCTCTCCAACTCTTCTGATATTTCTATGGTGGACTTCATCTCTAGTGGTTTAGTTGAAGGAGTATGGATAGGAAGACTGGCAATAATTTGTGCTAAGGAATCTTGTATAGTGGGGTTCATCAGCACCCCAGATAGCTTCATAAGATTTTTATCACTTGGTGGGAGAAGGCTTCCAAGAGTGAGAGTGTGGGCATTAGAATTTTTGGTATAGCCAATAGAAGAGATGTTGCCAAAGACATGGAGGAAGAGGAGAGTGGAGAGGTAGTGGTTGAATAAGAGTCTATTATCATCACTTGCATAGTAGGTGGGGTGGAAGCAAGGTGAACAAAGATATCCACTATAGGCGAGGAAGTAGCAACCATCACCTAAGGGGTAGGAAAAGTAGCTGTAGCAATAGCAACATCAATAGTAGTAGTGGTTGCAAGAGTGGAGGCAACACATGGAGACTTTGGATGCTCAAGCTCTTGTTCTTCTCCCTCATGGAGGGGATCCTCCTCGATGGTAGGCATTTCTATGAAGCTACCTAATTTTTTTTTTTTCTTGGAAGGTTCTCCTTCTGAATCCTTTCTTGCATACACCTTAGGCTTGGACTAACTTTCAGCCATTTCTTTCCTCTTTCTTGACCTAGCGGCTGGAGGGGATCTTGAGGTTTCTCTAGTAGTTGTCCCACTATCAGTTTCACTTGTCAACTCATCTTCAAGATCTCCATAGGTCAAGGTGATTCCTTGTTGCTTCAATTGGGAAATCTTCCTATCAATCCATTTCGTGGTTTTGGCCTCAACGGGCTTTGTTAGAATATCAAGGTCATCAACCTCTTGTTCATTCCAATCAATCAGTTTTAGCAGCAGATTAGTGATTGCATTAGATGGTGGATCCATCACTAGATTCTCATCCTCCACCACTTGATCTAGAATAGGGAACAAGTTGACCTTCTTCACAAAATACTTTGTCATGTGCATGTAGTGCCTCATTCAGACTTCTTTGTCATCCTTGCAGTTTTCCCAAAAGTCCTCAACATTATGCAAATGGGTCTATTCAACCATGACCATCTTTCTAACTTTTTCATAGGGGTCCATTCACGATCGAGAAATGTGGAACTTTAGGTTATACTCCATGAATTCTTTATTTGAATTGTTTGCACATTAAGATGTGTGGAGTTCATACATCCCTCAGTCGAAGGAGAGGGGATAAGGAATCAATGCCTTATGTTTTTTGCTTAGGAGGGCATGTGCATGCCATAGCTATTAAGAGAGCTCTAGCAATATTATCTGGTCATTTGGGTACTAGGGCAGCTTGTATGGTTTTTCTGAAAAACCTTCAGCTCAGATGTATGTAAACTTGGGGAATTGTATGAACAAGAAGGTGAATTTTCAGAGGAAGGAATTAGCACTATGGATATTCTTCTTTCAAAGTCACCCCTGAGCAATCTGATAATATGACCTATGAAAGTGTCATCGACTCTGCAATAATCCCTCTTAAAATTCCTATAATGAAGTTGTTCTCTATCATAAACCTTCAATTATCTTCCTAGAGACTCATCAAGAGATCGAAACAAGCCTCTATATTGGGTATGGTCAGCCAGTAAGTAAACCAGGTATGAAGTCATGTAGAATCATGAAGTCTTCTTCATAGTGACAAATTGCTCATGCAAGCAATTACTAATCATTCCTACCCAATAGAATTTAGTTTTGCCTTAGAGGATTTCTTCTACAAAATATAACATTCACTTTTAGAAGTAGGTAGCAGTTGGAAGGCCCATAACTTTGCTTAGTAGGGTTACCAAGTCATGGTAATCCTCATAAAAATCACTGTGAAAGAGCTCCTAGGGCACCTTAGCTACACTACCCCTCTTTTCTTTTAATCAATATTGATTTATGACCTTTTTTGCATTTGAGAGGGTCCTCATGCCACATTTGCTTCCCAAATTTTGTGGATGCTTCTTCCATTTCTTCAAAGGTATGGATATGAAAAGCTCTCACTATTGAATTAGTAGATAAGTCAACCAATACCTTTCCATCTCTATCCACTATTGTTCTAGACTTTGGCTAATATGCCTCCCTGCAAGCCATTACAAGTTTTGGGGCAACGAGAGTAGGCGGGAAAACTACAGCTTTAGCCATTCCACTGCTTGTGATCTTTCTTGCATTTTCTATTATGAGGTTAATTTGGACCCTTTGCTTGAATTCATTGATATCTATGTGTTCGATGTTGGTATCTGAAATCTCCTTCCAAGCTGAGGTGACCTTGGAGTTAAGGGGTTCCCCTTTGAAATTTTACTTCATTTGATCTTTGTGTTATTTTCCCTGAGATGATTTGGCTAACTTCTTTCCTTTGTCTTTCTCCATGGTCACCTTCGAAGGTCCTGCATCTAGTTCCATATATTATGTGGGCGAGAAAGAGGTAAGCACATTCAAGCATCAAACAATGCAAAAGTTAGCCAAAATCCCATGAAATAGTGTTAGATAAAATAATTCATTACTTAAGAATCCTAACATCTTAGTGCATTGATGATCTATTTAGGATCTAGGACAAATTGCTTACAGAATGCTTAATGTAAATGATAACTTAATACAATGCTCAAATGAACAAATTAACATAATATAATTGCCAAGATAATGAACTAAAAAGAAAGAGAGAAGATAAAGAGGAGAACAAACGCAATTGATAACAGAGTTCGTCCGTAAGGACTACGTCTTCGGGTCCCTCTCCAACGGAGTGACCGATCCGATTATACTCTAAAAACAGTTATAATTGCTTCAAGACTATCTCCTTCAAGCATAGCAGCATGACGTTCTTCTGATGTGTAGAAATGTATTCGATATCTCCCAAGCATTCTCCCATTCTCACCACGGACTTGGGAATCCACACTATTTTTATGCATAAAAAGTATGCTGGGATTAACCATCAAATTAATGGCTTAACCTCCTCTAACAACTCGGATGCAACTCCTTTTGTAATTCAGGATCTCTTTTGTTTCAGTAGTTAGGGTGGTTTTGTTTTTTTTGGCTTTATTGGCCTTTTGTATTACATTCGGCCTACAAACATTCAACAAAATAAACACAAACTATCTATAGTTAAATATTGTTCAGGTAGTCACCAGGTAAGCTTGTCTTTTGCTAGTTAACGGGTGGTTAGTGGTTTAACCATACGACCACATTTTACCACTAACTACCAAATCAAAACAATAAAAACCCTTCAAAGTTTAAGTAGGCATGTGGTATGACGGCTCTTTGCTTGACTATTTGGTGAGATCGCGGGTCAAGCCCCATAGTATTTTTCTAAACAAACAAACTCAAAGATCTCAAAGAGCGGTTGGCGCGACACCGTCCAATTCTCATTCGCAAAGATATTCGTGGTAGTACGGCGTGTATCTTTAGGCCTGATTTAACGCGATCTTGCCCATGTGTCAGATGACATGGTATGGATGCCATGTGTCCTACTTGTGATTGGAGAATGCGTATAGTATGACTCTGCTACCACGTATCATACTAGGATTTGTCTACATCATCCATATAGATACCCGGTTGACGTCCGGCATGATAGCGTCATCGGTTATTACCCTCTAGTCAACCGAACTTTGACTGCCAATATCTTGAGCATACGATGTCAGATTTTGACAAAACAAGCATTGTTGGAATAATCTTGACGAGCCCTTTGATTTGATGCCACTTCCGTCGATTTTCAAGATGATCATTTTTTATACGGATGACCCACGATGGTAGTTTGACTAAAAGTTTGACTAGCCGTAGCAGATGCATGGAACTCCCTTTTTAAGCTCTATTTGAGTTGTGGAATCCAGAGACATCAAAATATTTCTAATGGTGCTAAGTGCGGAGTATTTGGGGCGCTTCCATTTCAGCGAAAAATGTCCCCAGTTAATTGACCTTTCATAGGAGGGAGTTTCAACAAGGTGGGCCCAAGGTGCAGACTTCCTTGGGCTGGTGGCTATTTTGGAGCTGTTGTAGGCAAGACATCAAACATGACATGGCAGCCAACCTGTCCCAGCCTGCACCAAGATTTGGGCATAAGGTGGGGTCAACCAAGGAGGCCACTTCATTTAGGCATGTGGGTCGAAGTCCATTTCAATATTAGAGGGAATTAAGGTAACTTTTGGTTCATGCAGAATCAGAGGGAAGCTTGGTTTTTTGGGGCCTGTCATGGAAATGACATTGGGGAGACAACAACCCACTAGGGGAGTTCCATTAGGCGGGATCCATAGCTTCAAAAGATGGTGGATGATAGTTGTTAAATTTTATATAATTCAAAGAGGATGTTGGTCAAAAGACATGGGTAGACGATGGGTGACATCCGTTCAACACGATGAAGACCAAACGGTGGTCTAGGTGAAGAAACCTGCAACATCGGGTCTATAGGGGCTCAAGGCATCATTCACTTATCATAGGAGAGTCCAAAGGCAACGGGGAGGTCAGGTCGTATGTAGTAGGTGGTCATGGATGGTTTTCCATTTGGGAATAGTGAAGCTAGGATGGAGTCTCAGTGGCGGCGACCCACATGGGATGACCCACTTAAGATTCGACACTTAAAAATTTTCATCTTCACACACAAGCAGCCATAGTAGGATCGGTACGTGAAGGGTAGAAAGTCAGTCATCAAGAGTCGTTCAGGATGGAAGCTTCACCATAGCAGTTTATAGATGGAAATCTGCAAGGAGGGGCCCATGAATAGGTTTATGCTTGGTCATTTTGGGGTGCAAATGAAGTTGGCTACCAAAGACAAGCTCGAGATCTGATGGTCAGGTGGATGTTAGGGGTTTTTTGTTTAGGATAGTTGTTTATGCACTGACCAAAGGGGAGTGTAAACCCATAGTTGATGACCTACATTCATTGATAGCTTCTTTTTGACTTGGACAATAGGTGAGAGGAAAATTTTTGTCAAACATAAGAACAGGTTGTAAAAGTCATTTGAAAGGGTGAAATCTAGGGAACTCTGCAAGTGGAAATCCCCAAGGAGGGACCCACGGTGGACCAAGACTGAAGGTTTGGAAAGGTTTAAGATTATTGGCAACTAGAAGAGTGGGGTACGCGCACCAAAAAGTCATGATTGGAACGTCATTCGAACGAAAAAGCTTGAAAGGCACCCCAAAGACATAATCCTGTGGGGGTGAACCTAAAAGGATGATGGATCACTTCCTTTCAATTTGTAAATTTCAATTGAACTCAAGGTGGCCAAGTGGTAGGAATCTTCCGCCAAGGCATACCCAATGGGGCACCCGCTGTTGTGAAGTTTAATTAATTTTCAAAGCCAATGATAGTGATGGCAAGGGGGGTGGGCCTGTTGGAGGCAAAAGCCTTGATTGATGAACAGTTGTAGAGAGCTTAGTTTTTGTACAAAGTGCATAGAGTGATTTTTGAATTTTGTTAAATTTCCAAGAGGTGGGTATTTTGCACCTAGTCTTAGTCTATTTATCCATAAAGTTTTCCCCTTTTAAATTTAGCAATTTATGTACAAATCAACAAAAATGTGATACAAGACTCACAGATAGAAAACCCACCTCTAAAACCCGATGAATGTGGATGAAAAGGATAGTAATAAAGACCTCGAGATGATGAACGAATGGTGTAGGAGTGATAGTGGCATTTGCAGGGCTCTGGCTCCTTCTCTGACCAACTAATACATGAAAATGATAGCTGAAAGTTAGCTATTTATAGAAAATAGTGTATTAAATGCATCCCATTAATGATCATATGACGGTAATGAAGGTTGGTGAATGGTCATTTCAAAACAGTGGTGGGAGTGGAAGAACCCGCTAGGTGAAAGGCAGTGAGCAGTTGGCTATTTGAGCATTCAATAATGGAAAATGGCATGGGAGGTTTCAGGTTTCGTGAGGCGGAAGGACACCGATGATGGCCGTTTGGAATGGTGAGGAGGTCAAGGAAACCCACATGGGGCGGCCCAAAATGGAAGACCCACCTAGTGACCAAAACGAGGCAATGACCAAAGCGACCCAACAAGGCGAAAGAAAAAGAGGGTCCCCATTCCGAACAAGGTGTGTGTGCGAAAGGCATAATAAAAGTGTCAGTGTCAAGAAGAAATCTAGTGTGTTTTCCAATACTACAAATAAGGTGAGCATTTCATTTAAACACAATAATGGAAGGTGTGATTTTGAAGACATTCATACCATTTTGTAACATTCAATGTTGCAAGCAGTGAGATAACCCAACATTGTGTTTTTAAAATTGCAATTATTTTGTACACTTTTTCTTTTCAATCATGCGAAATTTAAACACAATAATGGAAGGTGTGATTTTGAAGACATTCATATTGTTATGTAACATTCCATGTTGCAAAACTGTATGTGTTATGAAGCAAGAAACCCACTGTTAGACAACCCTTTACATTTAAACTGAGAGGAGATAGTGTGTTTTCGAACACTGCAAATAATGTGAGCATTTTATTTGTTCCAATTAGATGAAGAAAGTTAAATACCATTTTGACTATAACAAAGAGTTGTTCAAAATGAGAATGTCAATGAGAAAATAAAAGATTTTATTTGCATGTATGGTTTTGGGCTTGGGTTTCCATTCCAAGTTCTCATTTTGAAAACCCACTGGCTCATAATGTGTTTTCAAATCTACAAACAACATAATGTTTTTTAAAAACCCATCTTCACACCACAAAAACCCCTTTATTTCTTCACAGTCAAATTTCAAAGCTCTCAAGTAAAAAAAATTCTCAAATCGCCATGCCGAAAACCCTATTCTCAAGACAAAACATTTCATTTTCATTTCACAGAAAACCCATTTTGTATCTAAGGGTAAATTTTAGGTATGTTATATGTTAGCAAATCAACAATGCATATAAACCCAAAGAACTACGAAGTACATTGAAAACTAAAAGAAGAAAGGTTTATACCAGATAATCGCTAAAGCTTCCATGATTCCTCTTCGTAGCACCTCATAACTTGCTGCAAATGTTGCCCTCAGATCGAACGTACGAGCAATACTTTGACTATTCCTATGTCCTACACAAGCTTTGAAGGATTTAAATAAAAACTATGCCTATGACAATATGACTCTAAAATGCCAAATAATTCTAAGTATTAATGCATCAAAATAAAAAAATTCATGTGTCTAATGTAAAAATGTGAGAAAAATAGAAATTTATAGAAAATGCAATTTTCAATGGACAGAGGTGATCGACTTTCAACAGAAACCTAAGATCAGAGGACAAGATTTAATGTGATAATCTCTAATCAAGATTAGGGAAAAATCATCAAATGAGTGGTCGAGATTTCATATGAGAAAATCAAATCAGCGGTGGAGAATGGATGAGACAATTAATTAGAAAAATAAAGATTTTCGAAAATCAAGAAAATAAAGACTGCCTGATTTGTGAGATTCAAAAAATCAAGAAGATAAGAGTTGAACTGAAGATCAGATTTGGAAAATCAAGAATCTCCTCGATTGCTTGATTTTTGGAAGAATATTACTATTTTGAATTAAATTAATTCAAAATATGGATTTTGTGTGATAATAAATAATCAATTTTTTTATTATTTACTAAAATGAACTATCGGTTAAGAATGTGATATCATTTTAAATAATTTCATTTATTTAAAATGAGGTAAATGTTAATTTTGACAATTAAATAATTAAAGACAATTATTTAATTTAGAGGATATGATTAATAATTAGATAAATTAATAAATTAATTTAATTATGAGAATTAGTGACATATTAAATAAATAAATGAAATTGATTTATTTAATAATCAGGAAGAATAAATGAATAAAGCTAATTAAATAAATTAAGAAAATTATTTAATTAAGGAAAGACTTAGACAATTAATGACGTATTTAATAAATAAATAAAATTTATTTATTCAATAATCATGAAGAAAATAAAATGACATGAATTAATTAAATAATTATGAATTATTTAATCAATAGTCGAATGTGGACCAAGGACATAATTAAATGTCATAATTATGCTAGGATGAAAGTGGTAAAAATAGAGCTTGTAGGCCTAGGTCATTTTTAAGTGTCTACATTTTGCCCCTCTTTGTCATAATGTAGCATGTCACATTGTGACAAAGAAAATAAGTCAAAGTCATGCCCCAGTGAAGGTATGTCACATTGTGACAAAGAAAATAAGTCAAAGTCATGCCCCAGTGAAGGTATAGAGTATCAATGCCCCCTCGGGAAATTTTTTGAATTTTGGGTCGGCGATAGAAATATTTGGAAAGGGTCCCGATAAGTCAATTTGATGACCAAAAAAATGATGGCACAGATGGTTTCGGATTCTGACATGTTTAAGACAGCCAATGGTGTGGTCAAAGTTGGTCAAATGAGCCTCTAGTACTGACCTAGTTGACAAATGCCATTTTGACTTTATAAATAGGTTGACGAAGGGGTAAAAGTCAATTCATTTCCACTATTCACTTTGTAAATTTCGAGAGCTCAGAGTGAAAAGAACTGCACTGAGAATGGTGATTCTAGTGACAGAGCATGGCGGTGAGATCATGCGGACCTTCAAGAGGGCAGAGGGCTTAGAGCCAGCGGTATGTGCCCCTAACCCCCTCTATAATTTTCTCATTTTGCATGCCAAAAGTAGGGTTTTAGGGCGAACAAAAAATGCGCTGCAACACATATGTGTGCGTGTAAGCCGCATTTGACTTCGTGTTCGACGCATTTGATGTGTTGTGATGCAAGTGCAAGGTAGTTTAGGACAGGCCAAGGGTTTTTGACGTATTTACCAAAAATTGCAACGCATTCACCTTTTTGAGCCGCATTCGAAAGTTAGAATGCTGCAATCATAATTTTGCGACACAATCGCATGCTTGTGTGATGCATTCGAATGAAACGACGCAAGTGTCATATATCATGATGCAAGTGCTCTGATGCAATGCATTTGAGCGACTGAACGACAGAATTGACATGTCACAATGCATTTGAAGTACGAAATGATGCATTTGAAGTACGAAATGACGCATTCGTTGATTTGTGATGCAATTTCCGTCAACGCGATGCATTTCACAATGAATTTAACTAGGGTTGATTCTAATGCTTTTGACATCTCAAATGCTTTTGATGATATTGATAATTGTCTAGAAGGTACTGATGTTTTGTTTCACTTTTTGCAAAGATAGTTTGCACCAATATACACGCGAGAGAGCAGACCGGCAACCTTCCGGTTTGTTGATTAGCTAACCCTACAGGAGCGACGATGATTGATGTGGCTAGGTTTGTTTTATGTCACCTATATGCCCACTATTTGAGCTAATAGGGGACTTCTGACTGCGTTATGCGAGCGATGGCATTCTGAGACATGTTCCTTTCACCTGTCGATGGGTGAGGAGACTATTACCCTTGAGGATGTTTACCGCATTCTACACGTATCGATATGAGGAGAGAAGATCGTCTATGACCCTTGCCATGGCCATCAGACCTTTATATTGTTCTATCAAGATGAGGGTGCAGGACTCGACGTCTAGGGCTATGAGATCTATTTGGAGTTTATGGCAGAGCATTATGCTCATTTTGATGCATTCCTGGCGACACTGATTGGTGGGATATCTATTCATGACCGTCGCAGACATGGGTTCCCTATTGGCTAGGGAGACCTCTTAGTTGGGATGAGATGAGACACGACAGTTTATGGCTAGGGCCCTTGTTTATTGGGTACACTCTACCACCAGCTACACGAGGTTGTCTAAAGGAGGGCAAAGAGTATATCATGTGGCACCACACTGATGATGATATGGGCATGGGAGCATATAGCGATATTTCGTCTACCCATTGAGAGACCACAACTGGTCGAGGGGATGCCTTATGCGTACTACTATGCCAATGCACTACAACAAACACAGATGGGTGAGACAGGTTGGTGGCAGCATCAGATTGATACGATGGTGTCATTTATCTAGAGGCCCTACAGAGACTGCCAACAGTGGGATGATGAGGTGGACCATCTCAACCTATGCAGACAATATCGATACTTGATTGGCAGGATAGTGTAGAGCCAGCTGATCATAGAGATGTATCTATCATAGCGTGTCCTCAGACAGTTTGGAGAGCAGCAAGGTGTACCTGTAGCCACAACTGAGTATGCTCGGTCCTCCAAAGAGGCAGCTTGGGGCCAGCGATTCTAGTAGCATTCATCGAGTAGCAAATCAATGGGCTAGGAGCCCAGCCATGGAGATGGAGAGGTAGGATTGCAAATCCTGAGACCACAACCGACTATGACCTATAGTGGCAGGCACATAGACCAGTGCTACTGATAGATTCAGATGGGCCAACACCAGTGGATAGGAGGTCAGTCATACCACGTGTTCTGAGGGCCAGGTGAGGAGGCAGAGACAATGATAGAGGCAGAGGCCGAGGGAGGGATGGAGAGCAGGATGGGCAAAGGAATCGAGCCAGATCGAAATCAAAAGATCAACAAAGGAACAAACAGAAGTCGAGGTCAGGATAATCGAAGATTTCGCTGAAGAAACCATGAAATCTCAAAATTGAAGAGGAAAGGCCAGCTAGATGCAGAGAGAAGAGATACAGAGATGAAATCATAGTAGTAATGAAATACCATAGGCGAAAGTAAGAACTTAGATAGAGGAGATAGTGGAAAGAAGGATAGAATACGTCTTACATCCAAGATACAACATACCACGCAGAAAGACGGAAGGTAGAAGATATTGAAGGAGAGTTAAGATAGAAGCTAATGTGAAGAGTAAAAGTCACGTAGAAAGCGAGAATCTAAAGTACTTGAGTAAAGGCAGAGATCCAGTGATGTCATTAGCGGGGACTACGGCTGATGAGTAGTAGGATTTACATCTATATACAGAATACTGGGAATATTACTTATGAAACTTACTAAGTGAAACACTAATATGGGTAGTACAATACTCTCTATGAGTAGGCAGTGCCATCTGAGCAACGGGATCCTACACTGTCACACTCACAGATGAGGATAGGCAATGGGCAGAGGTCAAGGAGTGGGAGCGGTAGTAGGAGTCACACCAGTGTAGGAGGATCCACCTCCTCAGGGCACACATCAGGGCACAGGTCCCACCACTCACACAAGCATGCTTCGAGTCATCATTCGAGCCACAATCATGGGTCCACCAGTTCAGGGCAGAGATCAGTACATAGGCAGCCACTAGTGGCAGATCTATTAACATCGCAGAGTTAGGCTACAGTGACGTCACAGGTGTCTATTACTGTGGAGATGATGTTGTCAGTGTTAGTTCCATTGGTTGCATAGACAGAGGAAGCTACCGATCCACCCATTATCTCAGCACCAGTCACAAATCCTCGGCTGCCACACTCTTCACCACGAGGGGATGATGAGAGCCTATCCTAGGGGCATGTTTGCTACATTTGGTTCTTTGTTATGACACATTATGTATAGATCATTGAGCCTACGAGCTCCATTTCTAGGATATCTATTGACTCTATCCTGCGACATTGTATATTTTTGAGATGATATTATATGATGATGTAGTTTTGATGCGGCCTACATGTGTGTTATGCGATGTTATTTGATTTATGCATTTTTATATATGTGATGTGATGCCTTATGTATGAGGTTGAGTTATGATGGATGATGGTATTATGTATGTTCTATGATGCTTAGTTATGATATGATGCCATGATGATGCAATGCTTATTTATATGTTATGTTGATTTTGTGATGATGGCGATAATGATATGCATAATGTATTTATTTAAATGGATTTCATGTTTATGCAAATGTGAATGTGATATGTAATGAAATGTTATATGATTTACTGCTATGGATGATGTATGTATGGACATAATGCAATGTTTATATGATCATGTATGCACTTATATTTTGTATGTCACAGGATATAATCATGAGATGGACGAGAGAAGATGACCAGACTGATGAGATAAGATGACTAGACCGAAGGAGATGCATGTTAGTTCTTAGACCAAATCCTTCAAAACTTTACCATAGGACTTTAATATTTATTGCTCTTAATCATCATTGGGCAGACTATTATAATGGCCAAAAAACACCATGATATGACATCAATCAAGGTGTGCATGGTCATACTATCACATAAGACAAATAGTCATAGTGAAGGATGATCATGACTCATACTAAGAGCACAATTGCCCCAGTCTTTTTGTTCATAATCAACCACAAGCAGAAAAAGACAAGAAGGACAATTCATGAAACATCGTTGCTTCTCTAAATCCTGTTTCCAGGACATCCTTAAGAAACTAGCTGCATGATTGTCAAAATATAAAATAGAGCCCTTATCATGATATGTCGTTGTTTTTCTAAATCCTAGAATCAGGACCTCGCTGAGAAACTAGTAATCATCCGTGTCAATCGTCATGATATGTCACTGCTTCTCTAAATCTTGTTATTGGGATCTTGCTAAAAAACTAAAAACATGATAAAAATCCAAAAGAAAAGTTCCAAGTGTTTGCCAAGTGCGTCTGGATATCCATTGTTTTGATGTCAAGATGTCAGGTTTGATGATGTCGAGATGTCGGGGTGTCAAAGTTTTGACGATGCCAAGATGACAAATGTTGAAGATTGCCAAATTTAGGAAGGACACATCCTGAATAATGTTGATGTCAAGAGGATTGATCCCTAAATGTCAAAAGGGATCCCTTGACAATGATGATGATGCCTAGGAAGGACACATCCTAAGGCATAAATAATAGAGTTTGTTCTTCAGAAGGACACATCTGAAGAATACTGATGTTAAGAGGAGTGATCCTTACATGTCAAGAGGATCCCTTAGAATGTCAAATGATAGTGATGATGCCTAGGAAGGACACATTCTAAGGCATGAATGATAGAGGCTATTCTTTAGAAGGACCCATCTAAAAGATAACCAAGAGTTGACAATTTGACAGGTTATGATGATTTAACTTGTTTTGACCAAGTTTGACTTGTGTTGACTATATGTTGATATTGACATGATGATACAATTGACATGCTGATGAGATTGTCATATTGAAATAAATGATTGCCATAATTCATTTTAGGAGTTTATCCATTTGGGAATAATTTGTCTTGATTTGAAGATTTTGGACGTGTGTGCCAGTGTAGTGCCATGAACCCTAATGGACTGACCTAGTGCAGCCTCGGGGGCTCATCGACAGATGGCCTTGCCTACGTCATACACTCAGAGACCTCATAGTTTGACATGACTAATGACTGTCTTGATAACCAAATATTGTGTCATGATTTTATTTTTACCAACCTAAAATTACTGACCTAATGTCTCGGGGACTCAAGTATGAGTCTTTCCTACATAGTGAATGCGCAGAGAGAACGTAGTTCAGACAAATGACAAAGACTGATTGATTGACCTGATAAGGAATGACTCTCTTTTTGTGTTTTCGAACAGTTCTGATGTTTTGTTGTGGTTTTTCTTCAGGATAATTTTTCATTTTGGAGTCATCTTTCAGGATGTTTTATACAATGTTTTTTGAATTCATTTTTAGATTACTTTTTGCCACGTATTTTGGTCTTTTCACGATTTTTTCTTACCAGGTCTTTTCCATATTTTTATCTTTTCAGAACTTTATCATCATTTTAGTCTTTTGGGACTTTCCATGTTTTGGTCTTCTTCGGACTGTGATGTTTGAGGGTCTTCTTTTTTTTCAAGACTTTTACCCATGTTTTTTGAGTCTTTTTCAAGACTTTACCATGTTTTGAGTCTTTTTCAGAACTTTTTATGATGTTCTTAGTCTTTTTAAAGGGGAATTTTTATGATTTTTTGGAAACCATGTGTGACATCCACTGTAGTTACATGATAAAAATCTTACCCCCAGTCAGGTCCAAGACTTAGCCAATTTTAACAGACGTGAAAGGGATGTGCACGGGGTACCAGATAGACAGGATAGAGGACTTGATGTCAGGCACATCAACCACTTAAGGGGAGGGAAGAATTCCTTGATGTCATGGGAAGATATGTCATCAGTGAGTGATGGAAAAGTATATTTCATCCCTAGGCTAAAGGTAGACAAAGTGGCAATTAGATGGCAGAGCAATGATTGATTATGCATGGAGCCTGTTTTCCAGATTTTCACCATGGTACTTATCCATAGCGCCTGTTTGCTAGGTTTTCACTATTGGACGACTCATTTTTCTTTACTATTTTTGTCATTTTTCTTATTTTTTTGGTGCTGCCAAGACACCTGTTTGCCAAGTTTTCATCAAGGCAATGATTTTTTACCATTTTTAAATTTATTTTTTTGTATTTTACGGTTTTTCACTTGATCTCTTGATGCTATGCGTAGAACTTTCAGAGATATAAAATATTAATAGGCTCTGTTAGTTGTTCTCCATCTAGAGTCACTAGCTGATGGGATCCAGAACCAAAAGAAGATACGATGATGTAAGGACCCAACTAGTTTGGTTCAAACTTTCTCGGCTTTTCTCTGTCAGCTTGGTTCTTAGGGTTTTGCATGAGGACTAAGTCACCAATGTCAAACTTCCTAACCATGACTTTCTTATTTTAACTGTGGCAAAGACGGTTCTGATATGCTTGTAGATGGTTCAAGGAATTTAGTCTTCTTTCCTCTAACATCTCTAGCTCATGTAGGTGCAACTATCTATACTCCTCCTCATCAATTAAACCCTTCAGGGAGACTTGTAATGAAGGAATTTCAACCTCAATGGGCAAGATGGCCTTAGCTCCAAAGACCAGGGTGAAAGGAGTGGCTCTTGTAGCGTACGAATGCTAGTGCAGTAAGCCCATAGAACAAGGTTGAGTTGTATATGCTAGTCACGGCCAACATCATTGACAGTCTTTTTGAGGATTTTAACAATGGTTTTATTTGATGCCTTATCTTGACCGTTTCCTTGCAGGTAATACGAAGATGAAAAATGGTGTTGGATGTGAAATCGCTCACATAACTCGTGAACATCTTGGTTTTTAAATGGACGTTCGTTGTCAGTGATGATGGATTGCGGAAGGCCATACCAAAAAATGTAGTTGAGAATGAATTTGGATATTTGTTTGTCAGTCATGTATGTTAGAGGGATGGCTTCAATCCACTTTATAAAAACTCAGTGGTGGTGATGATGAATTTGTGGCCATTGGATGAGGTCGGATGGATCTTACCCATGAGGTCAACTCCCCAATGAGCGAAGGTCCAAGGAGAGGTGATTGGCCAAAGTTCTTGTGTTGGAGCGTGGATCAAATCACTGTGAATCTGAAATTGGAGACAAGTCCTAACATGCTCTATTGCATCCTTTTCAATGGTCAGCCAATAGTACCCAAGTCTCATTACTTTTTTGGCTAGAGTAGGAGCACTCGAATGAGACCCACATATACCGTCATGTACTTTGTGTAAGGTTGTACATGCTTCATTGGTGTCGAGACATCTAAGGAGGGTGTCATCAAAGCTATGACAATAAAGGGTGTCACTAACAATGGCATACCTTGTGGCTTTTTGGATAAAGGACTTCCTTTGCTTATTGGATAGGTTAGGTGGAAGGGTTTGAAACTTAAGGTAATCGTAAATATCTTGGTACCAAGGAAAGTCAGGACCAAAAAGTTCGCAGACCATCTCTGACTCTGGAATGTCATAGTCAGGGACCAACAATTGTTCTATTAGGAATTCTAGCTGAGGCATATTGCTTGGAATGTCAAGGAGAGAGCCTATTGTAGCCATTGCATCTGCTGCTTTGTTTTGTGCTCTCGAAACTTGTTCAAAAGTTACCATATGAAAGTATGTTTGGAAACTATCAACCATTCATTTGTAGGGCATCAACTTCTCATCTTTTGTGTCACAGTCATCATTAACCTAGTTGATGACAAGCTGAGAATCCCCATAGACATGTAGTGCTCTAATCCACTACAAACGTTATTTATTATTTCAACAATAAACTATGAAGTACATTGAAAACTAAAAATCTAAGGGTAAATTTTAGGTATGTTATATGTTAGCAAATCAATAATGCATATAAACCCAAAGAACTATGAAGTACATTGAAAACTAAAAGAAGAAATGTTTATACCAGATAATCGCTGAAGCTTCCATGATTCCTCTCCGTAGCACCTCCTAACTTGCTGCAAATGTTGCCCTCAGATCGAACGTACAAGCAATTCTTTGACTATGCCTATCCTACACAAGCTTTGAAGGATTTAAATAAAACTATGCCTATGCCTATGACAATATGACTCTAAAATGCTAAATAATTCTAAGTATTAATGCGTTAGAATAACAAAATTCCTATGTCTAATGTAAAAATGTGAGCAAAATAGCATTTTATAGAAAATGCAATTTTGAATGGACAGAGGAGATCGACTTTCAACATAAACCTAAAATTAAAGGACTAGATTTAGTGTGATAATCCCTAATCAGGGTTAGGGAAAAATCATCAAATGAGTGGTCGATATGTCATATGAGAAAATCAAATCAGCGGTGGAGAATGGATGAGATAATTAATTAGAAAAATAAAGATTTTCAAAAATCAAGAAGATAAAGATTGCCTGATTTGTGAGATTTGAAAAATCAAGAAGATAAGAGTTGAACTGAAGATCAGATTTGGAAAATCAAGAATCTCCTCGATTGCTTTATTTTTGGAAGAATATTACCATTTTGAATTAAATTAATTCAAAATATGGAGTTTGTGTGATAATAAATAATCAATTTTTAGATATTTACTAAAACGAACTATCAGTTAAGAATGTGATATCATTTTAAATAATTTCATTTTTATAAAATGAGGTAAATGTTAATTTTGACAATTAAATAATCAAAGATAATTATTTAATTTAGAGGATATGATTAATAATTAAATAAATTAATAAATTAATTTAATTATGAGAATTAGTGACATATTAAATAAATAAATGAAATTGATTTATTTAATAATCAGGAAGAATAAATGAATAAAGTTAATTAAATAAATAAATAAATTTATTTAATTAAGGGAAGACTTAAACAATTAATGACGTATTTAATAAATAAATAAAATTTATTTATTTAATAATCATGAAGAATAAAAGGACACGAATTGATTAAATAATTATGAATTATTTAATTAATAGGCGAATGTGGACCAAGGACATAATTAAATTTCATAATTATGCTAGGACGAAAGTGGTAAAAACAAAGCTTGCAGGCCGAGGTCATTTTTAAGTGTCTACATTTTTCCCCTCTTTATCATAATGTAGCATGTCGAATTGTGACAAAGAAAATAATTCAAAGTCATGCCCCAGTGAAGGTATAGAGTATTAATGGCCCCTCAAGAAATTTTTCAAATTTTAATAATCAAAGAGAAAAATTCTTTGGAAAGCGTCCCTAGCTAAGTCAATTTTGATGAACGTAAAAAATGATGGCACGTAACGGTTTCCAAATTATGACATGCTTCTAAGACGTACCAATGGGGTGGTCAAAGTTGGTCAAATGAGCCTCCAGTAATAACCCAGTTGACAAATGCCATTTTGACTTTATAAATAGGTTGACAAAAGGGTAAAAGTCAATCATCAATTATTCACTTTGTAACCTTTGGAGAGCTCAGAGCTAAAAAGGACTGGGTAGAAATGCAGGGATGGTGATTCCAAAGGATGTATACGTGGTGAGGATCATGTGCACCTTCTAGCTTCAAAGAGGGCTCAGAGCTGGCAGTATGTAACCCCTAACCCCTTTGTAATTTTCTCATTTTGTGTGCCAAAAGTAGGGTTTTAGACAATTAATGACGTATTTAATAAATAAATAAAAATTATTTATTTAATAATCATGAAGAATAAAAGGACATGACTTAATTAAATAATTATGAATTATTTAATCAATAGTCAAATGTGGACCAAGGACATAATTAAATGTCATAATTATGTTGGGATGAAAGTGGTAAAAATAGAGCTTGCAGGCCTAGGTCATTTTTAAGTGTCTACACATTTAACAACAAACCCATCAAACCCTACATTCAAATAGAAAAAATTAGTTTCATTTCATAGAAAACCCATTTAATAGTCTTGCTTCATAGTTCATTGCTTCACAAAAACCCATTTAACAACTGTGCTTCATAGTCTATGCTTCACAATCCCTACAAAATGGAAAATGGTGGTTTAAATTGTAGATACATAGCTTGTTTAGCCACCTGCAAGTCCATTTTCCTTAGTCATGCATCCCTTCCTAGCCTGCAAGTCCATTTTCCTCAATCATGCATCCCTCCCCAGCCTACAAGTCCATTTTCCTTGGCCACACATCATGTGTCCCCATCATGCAAGTCCATTTTCCTTAGCCATGCATCCCTTTGTAGCTTGCAACTCAATTTTCCTTGCCCTGCAACTCCATTTTTGTCTCTCACTCCTCCTTCCTCCCCACCCACCAAACTAGAAAATGAAAATGTGGAAAATGGAAATGGTTATGTGTGTTTTTGTCTATCTTTTTAACTTTCTTGCCCACCGAGTGTCCTTTCTTGGCGACACCACCTAACGACACAGGGCTAGTAATCTATCAAGACTTTCTCCCAGTGTCTTTTGTCCACTGTGTAGCATTGGGTATGCAGGTACATTATAGCATATTATATATGTTATATAGATAGGTGGTTTTTATCTAGGAGTTAGCTTTCCCCAGTTGGAAATGATAAAATTTTATAATATATATTATCTTAGAATATTAAATTTGATAGATTAAATTATTTAGATATTTGTAGAAGAATTTAGTTATATTTAGATTTGTTTGTTTTTGGATTTTTTTTTACAATTTTCTTTATACTTCATCTTGGAATTGGACTAGTTTGTCAACTCTTTTTTGTGTTGATCACGTAGTTTTGGGTCATTTTTTAGGTGCAAATCAACCTTTGATCCTCAAATTTATTTGTCTAAGTTGTCTATTTCTCTACTATGGTGTAGTTGTTAAGAATTTGAGGTATTAAAAAGAACTTTGAGAGATTGTTAGATCATAAGGGTCATTTTATCTTTGGTGATTCATCTTGATAGCATTATCTTTCCATCATAAAAAACACAAAATATAGTTTACTCTTTAACCATGTAAAGTTGGTAGATAATTTATATTACTTTTAGTGCTTGAAAGTAAAATATTTATAGAATGATGCTCCTTGTAAGCATGCGACTTTCATTGAATAACCAATGATGAATTAATTAACATTGAGTAACTTTAGTTATCGATACATAGTGTAATGCTACAAATTTCCACCCTAGGGAAATTTCCCATTTATTTACCCATACTTTGGAATTACAAGTACGAAATGCATAAAATTGATGTCGTCTTCTTGATATTCTTCACGTGTCCCTATCTTTTTGCATTGATGGAGGAATATTTTTTGATCATGCACACATACTATGTGTTGTAAGTATCATGGTGTTTTCATTGATGCAAATAGGAAGTCTACTGACTGGTGTTGTCATTGTTGTCAACTATGGGATTAAGATGTTAAGGATATTGAGAAAATCATGGAAAAGAGGAAAAAAAGTTATGCACGTGTAGTAGAGACCTTGAGGATATTTTGTGAGTACATGGAGCTATTATTTTATTGTAAATTTGAGTTGGAATGAAGTAATGAGCTGAGATGATGTCTTGGGTACTTGGTTTCCAAGTGTTTTTAAAAAAATTCAATAAATAGAGTAAATTATGTTGTGTAAATGTTCATAATGTGATTCGATATTGTGCTCCAAGTTTTTTTATGTGTTGATTCTATGTCTCTATGGGTCTTATAGGTTATTCAAGGTTGACAAAGGTTTCTATATTCATAATTTTGGTTTTTGGATCATTGTACAATGTGAGATATTTTCACTAGTGTGTGAACCATTTGTTTGGTGATGTTTTATGTGGTCTGTGAGAAATGTATTTTCTCTACATTTCTCTAATGTTTGGATTCAAGTAGTGCATATTTGGGAAGTTTCTTAGAATGCTTTTATATTATTTTATGTTCAAGTTTCTACTTGATTTGGTGCAGTACAATGTGAGTTTAATCTTTCAGTATGTAATTAAGGGTTATCACTTGGTCTGAGTTGAATTATTTGTTGATGTGAGTTTGGATGAAATTTTTATGAATCTTATGTATTACATGGGTTGTTCTAGATTGATTTTGAAACTCAATTATGTTGTCTGGAACTTTTGGCTTGATCTAAGGAATCATCTACTTAATGTCTATGGTGTTTTGCACTGGTGTTTGTTGACCTTGTATTTAAAAAGACATACAAGGCTTGTGGAAGTGTGTTGAAGTGTGTTGGGATCTATTTGGGTACTAATTAGGGATTTATGTATGATTCTTTTCATTCCTATCCATCGTAGGAATGTTTAGGTGCCAACCTATTTTTAATTTGAATGTATAATGGCTAGTGGTTGATATTAGAGAGAGTTTTTAAGGTAGAGCTTAATATAAATATGTATGGTTTTGATGCAAGAGGGTGTGGAAAGATTAAGAAGTAAGATAGATATGAGATTTTTGCAAGTGATGTGTGTGATGCAAAATTGAGTAGAGCAGTGCAAACTTCATGTTAGGGTTCCTAAAGGCAGTGAGCTAAAGGAATCTTATATCTTTCATGTGATACTTCAAAAGTGTGTGAGTGATTGTGGTAGAATCCTTGTTGCATAGAGAAGTTATTTTTGTATGTAACATTCTTCGTTTATCTTGTTTTCTTTCTATGTAAGTGAGCCCTGGCTATGAGCCTTTTTAGATAGTGTGTCCTATTTTGTAGCAATCCCCTTCGTACTATTTTTTCTGTTACTTATATTGTGAGACAATCCTCACCATGGTTTTTCCCTCATTATTTTTTCCACATAAATCTAGTGTTCTCATGTGTATGGTGTTATGATTCTAGTTTCTATTATCTACATTTCATATTTAATCAATTTAATAGAATAAGGCTCATTCAATGAATGTTGTGGATATATTTACTATTGAGGCTTTTGAAGGTTTGATTTACTAGAACTGATTCACCACCCCCTCTTAATTGTCTTGTTCATCTCAACAATTGGTATAAGAGCTATGTTCCTTGAAGAAGAGCTTAACTACTTGAGATAGATTTAGGATGGTGAACAAGATTTTGTTGGAGTATCCTAGATTCAGATTATGTATTCTAGAAAATAAAGATGGAAGGATATTTATGTGCTCAGGGATATGAGATTGATAAGGATTATCATAATACATACATTCCACCTTTGAATGGTCTGAGTACAAGTGTGAAAATGAAGGCACATGACATCAATGCTAGAGCAAGGTACATTATTATGAATAGTCTTTCAAATACTGAATTAGTTAAAGTTATGAGTTTGAATACTACTAAAGGATTTTTGGATAAGTTAGAAAACATTTATGAAGGAGATGAAAAAGTCAAACAAGCAAAGCTGTAGAATTTGAAGGCACAATTTGAGACCCTGCATATGTCTGAAGATGAAACAATCAAAATCTAGATAGGCATTCTTTTTTTTGGTTATTTTTTAAGAACCAAACTAATCTCTAGAAATACATAAGGAATTTTCCATTTCCAATAATCATTACTCCTAAGGGATTGGCCAACAAATGATTAGAAGCTGCAATACTTCTACTCCTACACTTTGGGATCTATAAAACACTAGAGGTTGTTGGAGTTAAAATGACACTAAGAGGGGGGGTGAATCAATGTCTTAACAAATTTGACCAATTTTCACATTTTCAAAAACATAGCTCAGATTTGATCTCAATATTATTCTGATTAATGCATTCATGAGTTGAATGTAATCATTCATAAACAGAATTGAGAAAATTAATAAACCCAACAGTGAACCGAAACAACAACAACACAGAAAAGTAGAGAGCACACAAAAGAACCAAGATACAAAATATTTGTTGAGTGGAAAACCCTCCTGGGGTAGAAAAACCACTCCTAAACTACCTTACAGGCTTAATCTTCAAAACCACTTTTAACAATGCCTTATAGGCTAAATTTCGAAAGCACCAACCCTTACTCGACATAGAATTATAATAAAATATATATCGTGAGGATCTCTATTTATATAAGTTCTAATATCCTTTCAGTTTTCAATACTCAGGAGCAATGTCCTGATTACATTCCAGTTCCCTCTCTTGATTACGTACTCGCATCAACTATCTCTCGTAATCTACAAAGAAATATCTCCACAACACTAGTTTTTATATTCATTTTAAGTATGTCTATCATTTAGAAAAATCTTCAGAGAATGTGTTTTTCACAAAAAAACTGAAACTCACTTGCTAACTTTTAGAATGTGAGTCAATTAATGACAAATAGATGATGGTAAAAATCAGAGTAATGCATATCCATAGAGCTTTTAATTTATGTGCTGAATAAGGAGACTTCAAATTGTAACTGAAAGATTTTCATCAAAGTCATGATAGCCCACAAATAGAAAATCATATCCTTTGAAATTTCAGAGAATATTTTCCATAGATTCGATACCAACCAAAGAAGTCTGCATGCAACTATACTTAGAAAATTCATGCTGGCCATAGTGTATGAGACTTCAAAAATCATTTGCTGAGACAACAGTCGCCACGTGTTCTTTGTGATTCGCTATGACCTTATGCGAATCAGGGCTTTTTCCTTATTTTCTTTCACCATGACCTAGGGAAGTTGGGAAGACCTTTCGCAGACCACATCAAGTTTCATCGAAAGACTTAAACCTTATCCATTTTGAGTCGCTGTGACAAAATGATTCTCTCACCGATACATCCTTCTATTTGTCGCTGTGACACAACAGAGTCGGGGAGAAGTCATACCGCCAACATTATGTTTCATCGAAGGTCACTTGATACACATTGTTGCCATAACATATCATTTTTCTTGCCGACGAGCCTTCTAACTTGTATTTGTCGCTATAGCTTACCGTCATCAGGGAGACCTCTCTTAGAAAGCTTGAATCATACCGAAAGTCTTTATCATTTCCAAGTTGCCAAGACAAGAACACACTTGCACCGAGATGTGTCCTTCATCCGCCTTCGCCAAGACAATGTTTAGTCAGGGTGACATCTCATAGAGCATCCTGTGTCTTACCGAAAGCTCATGTTTTCATTCCTATCGCCATGACATAACGCTTTCGGAGAGACCTCATATAGATATCTTCGTTATACCAAAACACCCTAAATTGCCCCGTGATCACCAAGAAAGCAACAATCTCACATCGCATAAAGTCCTTGAATTCCATTGGTGAGACATATTAAAGTCGGTGAGGGTCTCAGACACCATGTCTTTCTGAAAGTCTTCATCCACTTGTGTGTCGCTAAGACAAGACAAACCTTTTGCCGAAAGCCCCTCATTAGACTTAGTCGCTAAGACTTGACGGGTTTGCTGAGACTCTACAACGAAACTCATGAGTCTTACCGAAATGTTTTATCCATTCATCCGATGTCGCTGAGACAATCCAGATCTTATGCCGACGAAGTCTCTTTATGTTTCATCGGCGAGACCGAAGGTCACTCGCCGAGACCTCTCGCCGAAAACCCTAGCTCTTACCAAAGAGACTACCTTTATGTTTTCGGTCGGTGTAACAAATCAAATTCGCCAAGACCATTCTTCGATGCACATGAGTCATACCGAAATGCTTTATCCACTCTGATTCGCTAAGACATTACAAACCTCTTGCCGAAAGCCTTCCACAAGCATTAGTTAGTGAGACCAAGTGAAATCGCCAAGACCTCAGCCCGATACTGCTCAGTTTGGCCAAAGTTCTCTCAAAGAGTTGTTCGGTGAGACTCCTCCCAAAAAATAGATAAAACCTTTTGAGCACGAGTTGGTAAGACAAGAAGGACCCGCTAAGACGTTATATCAATAGCCACAACTCATGCCGATAGACTTCCACATGCACTTGTCGGGGAGACATTACCTTTTCGTTGGGATGCTAAACCGAATACTCCAAGTCTGGCCGAAGTGAATCCCATATGTGATGTCGGCGAGACAAAACCACTTCGCTGAGACCTATTCTGAAAACCCTGACTCTTGCCGATATGCATCCATTTTAATCTCCGATTGGTGTGACATACCAATATCGCTGAGACCACATACCGACGGAATAACATATGCCGATAGAGAACACTTTTCTGTCGCCGAAACCAAAGACAAGTCTTGCCGAAATAACCTTTCTTGAGCCGGTCGCCAAGACAACGCTAATGTTATGCCGAAAGCATCCTATATGTTAAATTCAATCCCCATGACATTTGAAATGTCTTGCCGAATAGGCAACTCAGACATTTCAAAGTGGATCGGGAAGAACCTGCCATTTTCACTCCGATATGAGTAAGCTTGAAAGAGAAACAACCAAAGCCTGTGATATGCAAGGAGAACCATTCTGACAAAGAAACCATCTTTCAAACTCTGTCAGTCAAAGATGTAGCATTCATAACTTGAACCAGAAAACTCATCACCATGAAATTGAATCATAACAACTAACTTTTTGTAATAGCCAAGAGACATCAAAGAAGTGCCATAATAAATCATAAAGATCCAAACTGAGATTGATCATCAAAGAGAACCAACTGAAAGGGATTTTGACATCAAGGACAAACTATATGATCACAACTGAGATCCAACAAACTCCCCCTTTGTCCTTGATGGAAAAACACAAATGACTCTCCCCCTTTTTCCTTCAATGACAAAGGATAGAGGAGAAGAATGTGCAATTCCAGAAAACACAACTAAGAAGCCAACCAAGTACCATAAGAACCGGCTGCAAAGAGAGCAATAGTGCAATAGACATATTGTATAACTTCACATACTTTAAATGCATAGAAATTATTAGAGAAATTAGCAGTAACAACCCATGCAATAACTCCCACTTCAAAATCAAAAACTTAAAAACATCATGCATATAATCTATCTTCAAGGTAGCATACCAAAGCTCTATCCTTTTGTTTCTACCAAAACATGAATTCAAGAAGCTTTCATTTATATAACTTGCACTCACTTTCACACACAACACTCAATTTCAAAGTTCAAAAATAAGTCCCAACCATACATGATGAGGTTAATACTACCAGTCACCTTCCTTCATTGAAACACAAATAACAAAGCATATCCTATGAACATACATAGTTCTCATGACTGCTGTAGCAACCTACTTAGATCACTATACCATACTCAGAAGACCACAACACTCAATTCTGTCATACCATCTTACAAAAGACATTGTAAGTATCTTCATTCAACACACAATCTTAAATCAGCTTCTTCATGGAACATCAAATAATATCATCACATAAATAATTCATAACATCAAACATGTTTTTCAATCACTGTTCTCCAATGATAATTCCATTGACATCCCTTCAAAAAAAAAGGCTTTCTTAACTTTAATATGTTGAGGAACTCACCTATATATCTCCACACCGCTCAAAGATGTCATAAGGACATACCATTATTTCCAAAGCCCAAGCATCCAAAAAGTTCATTTAAGAACAAAGTCCACTATCATTCCAAAACCTTCTGAAAATAGTCAACCACTAGACCAAGCAAAAACATTCCTTAATGTAGATATTTATCCATTACCTTTCAAATCAAATGACTACCTTTGTCAGAAATAACAAAAGGTTAAGGAATTTAAGCCATTTCTCTTCCTTCTAAATCACCAAAAGCAAATACAAGATGTCATACCTCATTCTAGACTCCATAGGGGTAAAACATATTACCATAATAGACTCCCCCTGAGTCTTTGCTTCTTCTCAAGACATGGAAGGCAACTCTTGTGCAAGGAGTGCACAAGGAGTTTTCTCAAAAGCATCTTTATTGCTCTTCTTGTCATCTTGATTGCTCTTTCTTCTCCACACCAATGAAGACTTTTTCACTTGTTTGCTTGAAGTACCTATCTTTCTATTGAATCTGCATTGTTGTACTTTATGTCCAATGTTGTTACATCTGAAACAAATGACTTTGTGATTGTTCTGAGAAATAGAGGACTTCCTACAGACTTTTCCAGCATTGTTCCCTACATTATCCTCACTTGTATTTATTCTACAGTCTCTTCTCAAGTGACCAAAATTGTTACAGTTGTAACACACCACATCCTTATTTCTAGGGACATTAGAATGATTCTTATTTGACCATCTTATGCAATCAATTGCCTTATGACCATAGTCATTACAAACATAACAATATCCTTGGAAAGAATAATTATACCTGAAAGAATGATCATGCCAAGGATTTGAAGATCTAAAGACATTTTTCCTTTCTCTATGAATACCTTTAGATTGTCTTCTAGTGTCAATGTTATCCTTTGATGCAGCAATACTATAACCAAGATCAACCTTCATTCCTTGTGTTTGCTTGGCTATAAACTTCTTTCCATCTAAAGTAGTAAACACTGTTTTATGTTTAGATTTGTCTGCAGAGCTTTGTCCAACCTCATATCCAACTCCTGTAGGATCTTTAGAATGCTTTTGCCTACCCAACATCTCATTCAATATATTAGTACTATGACCAAATTTCAGAATTTTACCAGATTCAGCATTGATACATTCAAGCTCTTTTCTTAAAGCAACTACTTCTTCTTCAAGTTTTATACAAATAATCTTTTTAATCTCCAAATCATAACCCACAACATCTGCAATCCTCTTATATTCTTCAATTTCAATTTTCTGACTTATAATCATATCATCCTTAAGAGTTAGTTCTTTTAACAAGGAATCATTATCTGAACATTTCTTTAAAGAATCAATCTCATTTTCTAGTTTATTACACAATTCATCCTTGTCTTTTAACTTGACTTCCAAACTCTCTTTTTGCTGAAGCTGTCTTGTTAAAAACTGGTTTTCTTTTCTAAGCTGCTTAATAGTATCTAAGGCACATAGGAGTTCACCTTCCAAATCAACCTCACTTTCTGGTTCATCATATTCCAGTTCAGAGTTAACTTCATCCAAAGATTGATCTACATTTACACAAGTTTCTTGATCATCTAAATATTCATTAATGATCTCCCTGGACTTCTTTTCAAAATTATAAAGGTTTACACCTTCTTCACTCTCAGATGATTCACAACTTATTTCAGTATCAAAAGATATCTCCTCTTGTAACTCACTATTCTGATTCATTTAAGTCAACTTGTCCCAAAATTCCTTAGCACTGCTGTAATGAATGACTTTTGTAATGAGTTTATTTGGCAAGTTATTAAGAATAGCATTTATAGCACTGGTATTGAATTCAAGAGCTTTCATCTCCTCAAGAGTGGAAGGAGATGTTGCAGATATAGTACAACCCTTTTCTACTGCTGCCCACACTTCATATCCTAAAGAGAGTAAGTATGTTTCCATCCTATGTTTCCATATAATAAAGTTTGTTTCTTCGAACTGAAGAGTTCCAGATCTACGATACTATACCATTTCAAAGCTACTATTTATGAACTCTTCCTCGCTATTCCTTATACTAGATTCAGGTTGAGCATGATGAATAGCATTTTGCTGAGAACATCTTTTTCCCTCATTCCTTCTGTTCTTTCCCATATTAACCAAACTACTCCAAGACACTAGGAACAATCCTAGGTGGTTTAGACCTATTAGAGGACCCTACGCTCTGATACCAATTGTTGGAGTTAAAATGACACTGAGAGGGGTGGTGAATCAGTGTCTTAATAGATTTGACCAATTTTCACATATTCAAAAACATAGCTCAGATTTGATCTCAATAATATTCTGATTAATGCATTCATGAGTTGAATGTAATCATTCATAAATAGAATTGAGAAAAGTAATAAACCCAACAGTGAACTGAAACAACAACACAAAAAAGTAGAGAGCACACAGAAGAACCAAGATACAAAAGATTTGTCGAGTGGAAAACCACTCCTAAACTGCCTTACTGGCTTAATCTTCAAAACCACTTTTAACAATGCCTTATAGGCTAAATTTTTGAGCACCAACTCAAGGAGCACCAACCCCTCATTTAGAGACAACAATCTCAAGGAGCACCAACCCCTTACTCAGATTACAGAATAACAATAAAAATATATCAGAGGATCTCTCTGTTTACAATTAAGTTCATAACACTCTGCTTCTAATACTCTAGGAGCAATTTCCCAGTATTACATCCAAATTTCGACATACTAGAATAACTATCTCTCAGAATTATAGGCCAGCAGCACCTCCACAGTTTTCAACATTGGTTTTTATATACATTTCAAGTATGTCTGTCATTTAGAAAAATCTTTAGAGAATGTGTTTTTCACAAAAAAATTGAAACTCACTTGCTAACTTTAGAATGTGAGCTGAATAATGACAGTCTGTAGATGATGGTAGAAATCAGAGAAATGCCTATACATAGACTTTTAATTTCTGCGCTGAATCAGGAGACTTCAAATTGTAACTGAAAGATTTTCATCAAAGTCATGACAGCCCACAAACAGAAAATCATATCCTCTGAAATCTCAGAGAATATTTTCAAGAGATTCGATACCAACCAAAAAAGTCTGCATGCAACTATACTTAGAAAATTCATGCCGGCCACAGTGTATGAGACTTCGAAAAACATTTGTTGAGACAACACTCGCCACGTGTTCTTTGCTATGACCTTATGCGAACTGTGTTTCTTTCTCCTTATTTGCTTTTGTCGTGACCTAGGGAAGTCAGGAAGACCATTCACAGACCACACCAAGTTTCACCGAAAGACTTAAACCTTATCCATTATGAGTCACTGTGACAAAATGATTCTCTCGCCGATACATCCTTCTATTTGTCGCTGTGACACAATAGAGTCGGGGAGAAGTCATACCGCCAACATTATGTTTCATCGAAGGTCACTTGATACACATTATCGCCATAACATATTATTTTTCTTGCTGATGAGCCTTCTAACTTTTATTTTTCGCTATAGCTT
>VDFB02146752.1:0-32526 GCA_007258455.2 Sequoia sempervirens
AGCTTAATGTGGAATTCCTCCAAAGAAAGGAATGTCTACCAAGAATGTCTAGAGAGAAGGTAGGTGATCCTTGCCTCCTACTAGGATCTTGAAAATAATACTAATGGTTCTTCAAGAGGAAATCTAGGTCATGCTAGTGTGGGAGAAGTGGGTAGAGATAGTTATGGAACTACCTTTTTCTTCTTTTCTAAGTATCAAGGCCATAAATATAATAATATTATGGACTTAGCTATTCTTTTTTCCTTAGAAAAGGATTGCACTCTAGACTAGTGCAAGGGTTTTTGCGAATCAAGTTCACAAATCATGATTAATCTATTAAATGAGGAGAGTTTTGAAGGGGTGAATTGGCAATTGATGGCGATTGTTCAAAAAATTCACTAGCTATGAAATTTGCTTGATATGGTGTCCTTTTTTCATATTCCAAGTGAGTTGAACAATTTTCAATTGATTTTATTTCTAAAATGGGATTCAAGGTTTAGGGGTGATTGGAAGATTGATGATAGGGTTCATCTTCCTAGTGATTATGTTGATAGATTGAGGATGTTGATTCATGAGGATATTTATGTTCTATGAATAGGTTTTGGTTTTCCTATTTATGGGGCTTGTGTTCTTTGGTATTTGTGGTCAAGTGTGCCCTTTGGGCCTTGGATTCTTGTAATCTTGTTCTTTGTACTTTTTTTTTAGTGAATAATTTTTTACCCCATTTATTAAAAAAATAATTCCAATGTGTGGCCCCACTTTAAATAAATTGCTAAACACCATGATGTGAAAAATTACTTTAAAGTAGAAAAATGATAAATGAAAAATGATATAAGGGACATGAGAGCTTATTTGGAAAGCCTTATGCTAATGATATGTTTCTAAATAAAGTTATCTCATGAATAGGACTTGCCCCCGAATACATATGCAATAACCAATATAAGGAAGGTCACATAAGGGATCCATGAATTTGAGGTTAGTATATTTCTTTGCTACAATGAACTAATAGAGCTTGAAAGTATTTTAATTCCCCAAATACTCATAGAACAACAAACACAATGGAAGAATGACACACAAAGAGTGAAATAAAAATAAAGATCTTTTGGGTCAACATGGAAGATACCTAAATGTCTCGATGCCTTGTATCACCCCCAAAAGGAAAACACAAGACAAAGAAATAAAAGGTTTACGATATATAGAATAATGAATAAACAAATGGAAGAATGTCACAACAAGTTCACTTCCTTTATATCCTTGCACAAATCAAGTGACAAGGGTCATCCAAAGAAAGCTAATAAAAATAAAGACACTCGAAGAAGCACAATATATGATATCATATTAAACACATTCAATAACAAAGAACATAGAAAGAAAAGAAATAAGTGCATGTCACATGTGAGTCAACTTAAAGTAGGGCATCCACATCCCAATATTTCCTATTATGTATATATGGTTGGAAAAAAACTAGCCAAAGGGACTATGACAAGTTTCATACTATGACAAGGCTACCTAACCCTTTCCCCCAAGTGTAGGACAAGGATGAGCCAAGATAAATGATATATATCCCCTTGAAATATGAAAAATTATTTTCATAAATTATAATACATGTTATAGTGAGTATGCTAAGATTCTAGTACTATCACATTGAAAGGATGAAAGTGTGTGCATGCTAAGCTATTATATTGTGAAGAAGATATATAATGATATCAAAAGATTTGAATACATTATTTAAAGAATGAAACTAATTAGTAATATCCCAAGTGTTCTATGATATGCACAATAAGGCACATTTGTACTTTTTTCCTTTTTTATTTTCTCACATAGGTGGTAATTTTATATGTGATTGGTTGAGAAGTGATTGTAAGGTCTTTTCAGTCTTGGTTACAATATGAAGAAATGGTAACTTCTTAAATTTATATGGATTTGGGGTGGGTGTAGAAATATGGGGGACCAAAAATTGAAAAATTCACTTTTTCATCCCAAAATAGTGAAAACACGAATGTGTTTTACTAAAAAATGTTCGTGTTATGGGTCGGTAATGATAGCCTAGGCTTGGTCACTACCAATCCAAAATGCAATAACATTATAAAATCACTCACATTATGGTTTGAATTTCAAAAATCCCACATTTTTGAATTCAAAAACTGCATTTTTTTGAATTCAAAAAATGCATTTTTTTTTAATTCAAAAAAGCATTACCATAATGTGAGCACATTATAACACGCTTATGTTTTGGTCTACTTTGATTTTTTATTCTCTTTTTTGTTTTCTCTTTCTTCTTGTTATCCTTAAGGGAAACTATATACATGAAATAAAAATTTACATATGGATATTTACCTTCTTATACTTTAAGTTATATTTCATGTTTATAGTTTTAGGATGTTTGAGAGTGGTTTCATATCTCTAGGAATTATAATTCAAATTCTAATTTTTGAAAAATCTTACAATTTTTTAGATAGCCAAATTTTGGTAATTAGCATGTCATATTTTAGTAATCAACAAGTTGTATCATCTTTCTCCCTCTATCTCACTCAAGGGTAAAATCATAATACTGTGTCTCACTTTTGGGATGCGCTGATTTTTTCCTAAAATCATTGTTTTTAGAAAAACTAATGATTTAGGTCTTGAGAGGCTCCATATAAAGGGTTTTAATTAAAGAGGGATATATAAGACCCCCTTAGATCAAACTCCCTTGGATATAACCCCTCTAGTATTAAGCCATACCCACAATGGAGTCTCCTTCACACCTATCAAAGTGCTAGAAAAAACCCACTTTTTCTTTACCTTTTGAGGGATTAAATAACATCAATTGAAAATTATATTTTGCAAGATTTTAACCCTCAAAATGAGCTTTCCAACAATTATAGGTTTGATATATCTTAATTTTATCATGTATTTAATTTTTAATTTTTACTAAAAATAGGTTTTTCTCTAAACATCAAGCTCTTTGTTGTGCAAAGGTGGAAAAATAGTAAACCATTGTAAAAAAATTCAAAAAATACCCATTCCATAGGTATTGATGTCCTTGTTTAACCCAAAAAAGAAAAATTGGATTTCGATATATACACAAAAAGTTGTGTTGTACGACACACACATATGTCCAAATTATAGTTGTAGTGACTTAAAATTAATTTAAATATAAATATGAAAAAAAAAATTATGAAAAAATATCCTTTCCCTGGATATTGATGTTGACAATCTATATTTAAAAAATTATAATTTAATCCTTTATAGAAAAAAAGTTGTAAGACACAAACATTACTTTCTGAAAATGTTGTTTTCTGTCTAAAACTAGTTATTAAAAGAGATGTTGAAAGATTTATGATTTATTTTAGAAAATTTTAAAAATATATATTTAGAATCTACACAAATTTCCACAAATCACTAGTTCACATCATCTTAAAATTCTTAATGGTTTAGCTACTATAGGTCTTAGAAGATGAAGATTCGGTTAAAAATATTGATGTAAATGTCCATGTTGGGAAAAAATTGAGACGTGTTCCACCCCTCCATTTTATCCATATATTATAATCTCCACCATCCTTCCCCTCTCCTTCTATCTACCTCTATCTCCCTCCATCCCTCCTTCCCTCTCCTTCCCCTCTCTCTTCCTTCCCTCCCACCACTCTAACCTATCCCTCACCTCTCTCTCCTATATCTCACCTTCCTCCTCCTCTCTCTCTATCTCTCTCTCTCTCTCTCTCTCTCTCTCTCTCTCTCTCTCTCTCTCTCTCTTCCTTCATCCCCTTCCTCTATCTGTCCCTCACCCTCTCTCCATCTCCACTTCCTCCCTTCCCCCCCCTCTCATTCTTTATTTCTCTCCCTCCACTCCTCCTCCTCCCTCCTCTACCTCTCCATTTCCCCTTCTCCCCTTTCCTCTCTCCTTCCACCTTCTATCTCCATCTACCTCTCCCCTCATTCCATCTCATCCTCCACCTTCCTCCTTCCTCTCTCTCTCTCCTGTCCCTCTCTCCTCCACTTTTCTCTTTTTCTCTTCCTCCCTATCCATTTTCCTCTCTTTTCCTCCCTCCTCCTCTCTCTCCATGTCTCCACCTCCACTCCTTCCCCCTCTCAGTCTCTCTATCTCCTTCCTCCCTCCTCCATCTATATCCACCTCTGTGTGTGTGTGTGTATACTTCTCCCTCCCTCCATCTCTCTCCTTTCCTGCACCCCATCTCTATCTCTTTCTCTCCATCCATCTCCATAGTCCACCCTCTCTCTCTCTCTCTCTCTCTCTCTCTCTCTCTCCTTCCGTCCTTCCTCCTTTTCTCTCTCGTTTCCTCTCCTTCCTATATCCTTCCTCTCTATCTTCCCTCTCTCCATATGTCCACTCTTTTCCTCACACTTCCTCTCTCCCCTCTCCCCATATTTCTCTCTCTCTCTCTCTCTCTCTCTCTCTCTCTCTCTCTCTCTCTCTCTCTCTCTCTCTCTCTCTCTCTCTCTCCTCTCTCTCTCTCTCTCTCTCTCTCTCTCCTCTCTCTCTCTCTCTCTCTCTCTCTCTCTCTCTCTCTCTTTCTCTCTCTCTCTCTTTTCCTCTCTAGTCTCTGTCAGGTTGTCTCCCCTCCGTCCTCCTCTGTGTCATGGCTCTCTCTCTCTCTCCACTCACTCTCTGTCTCACCTCTCTCTCTCTCCGTCCCTCCACTCTCTCCTGTGTTTCCTCTGTCTCCACCTTCCTCTGCTTCTCTCTGTCAGCCTGTCCTCTCTGTCTCTATCTGCCTCCTCCTCCTCTCTCTCAGTCCTATCCTGCCTTCCTCCTTCTCTCTGCTCTCTCTGTCACTCTCTCAGTCTCCCCAGACCTGTGTCAAGTATCATGGAGTCATGATCCTATGCTCCTAGGCCCTCCCAGCCTTATAGGCTAGGTGGACGATTGTCCATGTGTGGCCCTAGGCCTAGTCCACGTTCAGTCTTGTGCATTCAGTCCTTGTGTGGCCCTCAATCCTTGTCTCTCATTTCCTTGTCTAGTTCTCTCTGTCTCTCCTCTCTCCTCTCTCCTCTCCTTCCTCCTTCCTCTCTCTCCCTCTTTCTCAATGTCCCAGCCTTCTCCTCTCTGTCTCTCTCTCTCTCTCTCCGTCTCTGCCTATCTCACCCTCCTTTCCTCTTCCCCTCTCTCTTCCTCCTCTCCTCTCCATGTGTCTCCCCAACGTTACTGGAAAGATCTCTCTCTCTCTCTCTCTCTCTCTCTCTCTCTCTCTCTCTCTCTCTCTCTCTCTCTCTCTCTCTCTCTCTCTCTCTCTCTCTCTCGGGTCTCTCCTCCCAGACCCTCCCCTCTCTTAGGTCTCTCCCTCGACCCTAATGGGGACTCTCTCTCTTTCTCTCATTTGGTCCTCATGCAATCCCTCTCTCGGGTCTCCTCTTAACCACTTCGCCCTCTCTCAGGTCTCTCCCACCCACCTCTGCCTCAAGACATGCCTTAGGCCTAATCCATCAAATTGTAGACCATGATCCCTCAAATTAAAGCCATAGGAACCCTGGAGCTCTCGGCCACATAGATGCCGTGAGCCATGCGGCCTGTGCCCTATTACATGGCTGGCCTTGGACATTGTCCTCGGCTGGGGCCTCCTAACCTATACCTATGCCCTCCGCCTCTATAGTTATGCCATAGGCTGCTGGTCATCCATGTGCGTATGCCCTCAATCTTAGGCCATGTCCTAGTTCGTTAGACGGCTAGCCCTGGCTCGTTGACTGTGTAGACATGATCTTGTCGACCGTATGATCCATGATCATTCGACCTAAACCTAGATATCGATTCGATATCGGATGATCCATGACCTCAGTGGGCCTCAGGCCTCCGGCCATGCGGCCCTGTGTGCCTGTGCCTGTGTCCTTGTGCCATGCCTGTTCCTGGCCTCCTCCGGTCCATACCATGTGTCCATCCACTCACCTCCGGCCTTCCACCTGTGCCTTGTGCCACCTCATTCCGGTGTCCTGTCCATGTGTGTGTCCTTGTCCTGCGTCCCTCGGCCTCCAGCCATCCATCCATGTGTCGGTGTGATCCATCAGCCGGTTGTCCTTGGTCTTGTCTGGCGTCCCTCCGATCCGGTCGTATGCCTGAATGGTCCTGTGGCCTTGTGCCTCCGGCTGGATGCTGTCCCTCGGCCTCGGCCTGTGGAGCCACCCTCGTCCTCGTCTCTGTGCCTCAGACCTTGTCACCCTGGAATGTCCTCGGCCAGATGTCTCAGTGACCTGGACATGATGACCCTGATCCTGACTGGGTCCATGTCCTCGGCCCTCGATCCTCCAGCCCTAAGGCTTGTCATGGGGCCCTAGGCCACGTTCAGTGTGCCCTGGGCCCTGATCCTCAGACCCAATGCCCTCAACAATGTGCCCTGTGATCATGCACTCGGCCTTGGACATATCCACTCAGACCTCAAGGTGTGCCTTAGGCCTAGACCCTAGGCCTAGACCGTCGTCCACTCGTCTATGCCCTGTGCCCTCAGGTTGTGCCTGATCTGGAACCTAGTCCTGCCTATGGCCTCGGCTGTGTCCTGGAGCCATAGACCATGCACCCATCAGCCCTCATGGGGAGGGCTAAATGGGTGCTGCCACAATATTGTCTCAATTTTGGAATGTTGTAATTTTTTCCTAAAATCACTATTTTTTAAAAAAAATAATGATTTATGTCTTGAGAGGCTCCATATAAAGTTTTTTAATTGAAGAGGGGGGTAAGTGCACAAAGTTGAGTCCATGAAATGTGGAAGTTTTTTCCTTAACCAAAAAATTGAAATTGACATTGAGGAAATGGGATCCCGATTTTAATAAATGGGATCCCAATTTTTAAAAAATTGGGATCTTGTTATGGTTTGGGATCCCAAGCCTAAGACGAAATGGGATCCCGCTTTTTAAAACATGGGATCCTATTTCCCATAGGATCCCGAACCAATGGAAAAGGAATGAGATCCCGATTGTCAAAAAACGGGATCTCGATTTATAAAAAATGGGATCCCGATTTATAAAAAATGGGATCCCGATTTATAGAAATCAGGATCCTATTTTTTATAAATTGGGATCCTGTTTTATATAGATATATTTTTTTTTTAAAGATAGATTTCACTGCTCAGTGGACAAGACCCTAAGTATTGGCGATAGTGACCCCCACGATTAGCAACAGGTACCCACCTACATGCCATTTTTTTGCATTTTTCTATTTTGAATTGAAATTTTGAAAAAAAAAGTTAATTTAGCATGTTTTTTTAAATTTATTTCACGTTCTAAGCATTTTTTTAACTGTTATAGTAGAATTGAATAATTGTAAAAATAGACAAAACAATGCAATGAAACCTAAAGGTTTTTTAATAAAAATGAAAAAACGAACCTTGAATTGTGTTTTAGAAACAAAATTTACCTATTGAAACCTAAATTGTTTGATTAAACCCCAAAAAAAAAAGAATTTGAAAACCCTAATTGTAAGAAAACAAAAAAATTTACATTTCAAAACCCTAGAAATCGAAATGAAATAAAAATATTGCATTTACAAATCCAAATCAAGCTTTTTGAAACGCTTAATTCAAATGAAATGAAAAAAATTGAATTTGAAAACCCTAATTTGAATTGAAATGAAAAATTGCATGAAAAACCCTAATTGTTTAAAATTGAAACCCTAAATTGAATTGGAACAAAAAAAATTGTTAAAACCCTAAATTGGAATCGAACAAATCATTTTGATTTTGAAAAATAGGTAATTTCGAGCTAAAAAAAAATCATTCTCATTGCTTAAATGTTTTAAATTTTATCTACTTTGTATGGAAAAAATGATATATATTAAACCTTAGTTTCAATATTAAATTATAATTAGATTAGAAATCAATATGTTAAAGAATAGTTAAAATTCATAAAGTTTATCTTGATGTTTGTTTACAAATTTAGTTAGCAAATTTGTAAATATAAACGCGTACAATCGATTCCAATTGGCACTAAATTGCAAGTCTAAATTATTCCAAGGGCCACCCAAACTTCACCCTAAGTTTGCTAATCCCTAAACCCTAAACTGTAAAATCTAAACCCATAACACTAAAGCATTTGAAATTTATGAACCCTAGACCCTAATCTTTCATTGGACATACCTAAAATTATGTAGGTTCAATGTCAAGAATGGGTCTATTTGGTAGATTTATCAAAACTATTTTGAATATCTAGAATTCCATAAAAGTATAATTATAGCAATTCAATTGGAAACACTTGGGTACATATATATCATATGAAATTTAAATCCTAGGAAGGTGTCTAATATTATATATAGGAGAGTTGATAATACATGGAAAGAGGTTTGTATGGGAATATATGTATTAAGAAAAACATACCACATGACCTCTATAGGATTTTTAAGATGTGATCCTAGATAATAATCCACCCATCCTCAATCATAATGTATTCTTTAGCAATTAAGAGAGATTCAATAATGATAAAATTACCTATATTTTGATACTATATAGATTTATGTGGAAGGATAGAAATGCATCAATAAGGAGACCAAGATGAAACCATTTAACACCTACAAGGTACACCTATTACATGGGAAAGGGAGGAGGTACATGATGATAGTTTGGAGGAACTACATGCTATTATTACAATTTAGAGATAGGAGGATGTTTCATATAAATATAATTATAAATATTTATGTTATTTAATATATTATATTTATTAATATAATCAAATAATATAAAATATTTAATATCATAAAATATAATATAAGATTACAATTAAGGATAGGTGTGCCCACAATTTACTTGGGGTTTAATGAGGATTAGGCTTAAGATTCTAGTGGAGTTTGCTTGAAGTAAATAGTTAGGTTACAATTAGGAATATATAGTAAATATTCATATAATTATAATACAAATATAAATTAATTTAAATATAATATAATATAGGAATACATTTAAGATTAGGTAAATGTTATAATTTAATTAAGTTTCAATTAGGTTTGCAATTCAATTAGGATATGGTTAGGGGTGGGGATCATTTAGCATTCTACTATTGTTAGAGTATGGGTTACATTTAAGATTATTGTTATTTTTGTAGTATGTATAGATTAGTTCATTTTTAACATCATGATGCTGTGGGGTAAACACTTTTGACCAGGCTTCAAGTAAGACCAATGAGGTATACTATGACTAAATTTGGACCTCACTAGACATCTAGATCCCCTTAAGCCATCCTATCACCTTAAATCATAAATCGATTTCTTAAGGGGTCCCAATATGACAAATTTCTTAAAGGGATCAAAGAAGTTCTTAAAATTTGGTGAAGTTGCCAAAGGAAACCAAATTTAACAATAATAAGATCATGCAAGATTATATTATGAATGAGATTTCATGATCTAGGTTGGTTAGTTGAAACAAGAGTAGATCTCAATCAACTATTCCACAATAAAATGTTCTTCACTAACTTGCAAGTTCATTAAATATTCCAAGGGGCACCAAAAATTTACCCTAAGTTTTGTAAACCCTAAACTTTGAACTCTAAAATCTAAACCCTAAACACTAAACCATTCATTTTGTCCTACCCAACACCATAAAGTGAAATTTGGTTGTCTTAGGAAAATCCGCCATATTTCATTCCCTTATGCCATGTAATTTTGTCCTAGGATCTTACTACATGTACATCCCCTTAAGTTATCCTATTACCCTAAACCCTGAACTCTAAAGTCTAAACCCTAAACCCTAAAGCCATCATTTTTTTTTAAAGGCTCTTAATGGAATTTGGTTGCCTTGGGAAACTTCACCAAATTTTATTCATTTGAGCCATGTCATTTTCTCCTAGGACCTCACTAGACGTAAATCCCCTTAAGCCATCCTGTCACCCTAAATCGTAATTCAATTTTCTTAAGGGGATCAAAGAAGTTCTTAAAATTTGGTGATCAAAGTTGCCATCATGATCTAGGTTGGTCAGTTGAAACATTTGAGTAGATCTCAATCAACTATTCCACAAGAAAATTTTCTTCACTAACTTGCAAGTTCATTAAATATTCCAAATTCTAAATCCTAAACCCTAAACACTAAACCATTCATTTTGTCCTACCTAAGATCATAAAGTGAAACTTGGTTGTCTTAGGAAAATCCACCATATTTTATTCCCTGTTGCCATGTAATTTTGTCCTAGGATCTTACTACATATATCCCCTTACGTTATCCTATTACCCTAAACCCTAAACTCTAAAGTCTAAACCCTAAACCCTAAAGCCATTATTTTTTCTTAGGCTCTTAATGAAATTTGGTTACCTTAGGAAACTCCACCATATTTCATTCCCTAATGCCATGTAATTTTGTCCTATGATCTTACTACATATATCCCCTTAAGTTATCCTATTACCCTAAACCCTAAACTCTAAAGTCTAAACCGTAAACCCTAAAGCCATCATTTTTTCTTAGGCTTTTAATGAAATTCGGTTGCCTTAGGCAACACCACCAAATTTCATTCCCTTATGCAATGTAATTTTTTCCTAGGATATTACTACATATATCCCCTTAAGTTATCCTAAATCCCTAAAACCTAAACTCTAAAGTCTAAACCATAAACCCTAAAGCCATCATTTTTTCTTAGGCTCTTAATGAAATTTGGTTGCCTTAGGCAACTCCACCAAATTTCATTACCTTATGCCATGTAATTTTTTCCTAGGATCTTATTGCATGTAAAGCCCCTTAAGATATCCTATTACCCTAAACCCTAAACTCTAAAGTCTAAACCCTAAACCCTAAGCCATCATTTTTTCTTTAAATGCTCTTAATGAAATTTGGTTGCCTTGGGCAACTTCACCAAATTTTATTCACTTGAGCCATGCCATTTTCTCCTAGGACCTCACTAGATGTAAATCCCCTTAAGCCATCCTGTCACCCTAAATCGTAATTCAATTTTCTTAAGGGGTTCCAATATGACATTTCTTAAGGGGATCAAAGAAGTTCTTAAAATTTGGTGATCAAAGTTGCCCAAGGCCCAACCAAATTTAACAATAATAAGATCCTGCAAGATTATACAATATCAATAGTTAATTGTATTTTCATTCAAGTAACATGTGCTTTAGACATATAAATGAGGCTTACATATAATTTTATCATCCTATTTCAATTATTTAAGGCCATTTATGTTGAATGGTTTAAAGGTATTTCCTAAACATGTATCTTACATCTTGAAATTACAAATCTAATGCAGGTTCACTCATATCTTAAAGATCACATGGATCCATTCAATAATATTCACAATCCACCTCCACACGATCCATCTCCAACACCTTCACCTCCACCTCCACCCACTGCACCTTGTAACCCCCCACCTCCACCACCTGGAATCAATGAACATGCTCTTTTGCAAGCACAAATCAATGTTTCTGCTAGAACCATCCAAGATCAAATCAACATTATTCAAAATGAAGAATGTGTCGCACCTCCTGTGAGGATATTCGCATCTAGGATGCAAACCTTTGTTGATGCTGTCAGGGCTATGGATGGGATCATAGATGAGAATCGACAATGGCTAGAGGAGAGGATAACTCCTGATTTTGAAAAGGAAAACACAAAGAAATGAAGATCTATACAGTAGAGAGCCATAATAGTTTTTAAATTAAAACAATGATCTTAAATAGTTATGAATTTATAAATTTGGTGAACAATGGATATTTTGTGTGATGAATTTATAAATTTGGTTCCAAATGGATATTTTTAGTGACATGAATTTATGATTTTAGTTCTAGATAGATATTTTTAGTGACATGGATTTATGAATTTGGTGGAATTTATGAACTTATAATGAATAGTATATAATAGTATATATTTTATGACTATCTACTAGACCATGATTTCTCTTGCTGAAAAATTGTAATATATATGTGTGTGTGTGTGTGTGTTAGACATAAAATGAGATTTTGTGAATGTTTCAAGTTTATTTTTTAGTATGTATGTGCATGTATTAAAAATTTGCATATATAGTTCTTAAATTTTAAAATTTGTGGAATAGTTTAGTTTAATGATTTACTGTACACATGCAAATTATGCATCATATTTTTTATTTTAAATGTACATGTACATACATTTAATTTTTAATTTTGTATGGACATGCTCTTGAGTTGAACAATCAATGTATATATATGTGCATTTCAATTAAATATATGAGCTTAATATATATGTTGCTCATCCTATTTCAATTAAATATATGATCTTAATACATGTATGCACATGGACTATTTTTTATGATTTAATGCAGGTGCACATTTATATCAAGCATATCATGGATGATTTTAACATTGATGATATCATCAATCCACCACCTCAGCCATAGCCAGATCCACCTCCCCCCCTCCACCCCCACCTCCACCTCCACCTCCCCCTCATATGCCACCTCCAGTAGCTATGGAATATGATGAGGCTCACTTGAGAGCATGAATAAATGATCAAGTTGCATCCTTACAAAATAAAATCAATGCTATGTAGAGTCAAGCATTGATTACTCCACATGTGAGATGTTTTGCATCTGCAATGCAAAACATTGTTGATTCCATCAGGATGATCAATTCTGATCTTGATAGGCATCAACAAGATAGAGAATAAATGAGACAATTTTATTCTGATGGTCTCTCTTACAAACAAATATTAGACCTTAAAATAATGAAAGCCCATCTAGCCCCCTACTTTCTTGACCCCATTACTCAAAAATCCATTCCACCCAACAAATCTAGAATATCCATGAGGTGGTGCATACATCTGCAAATGAGTGCACATTTTTGGGATCGATGGTATATGGTTTTTGATAGTCCCCCACATGCAAATTGGGGGTGCCCATTTTATTTTTTGAGAAAACTATATGTAGAGTTTGTTTTGGGGAAAAATCCCAATTATTTTGATTTTAGATCATTTTAGGGTGTTGGTGGCGGCATGCCACAACAGAGATTAGGGGAAAGGGTTGATCCCCGATGCCCTGTGCATGTGCAACCCCTTGTTGTTGCTCCTAGTCCTCCCATTCCTGCACCTGTACATCATCAAGCTCTGGTCTCAACATTAGGTTCCCTTAGTACACTCGCAGGAGACCTTGATCAACATGCTTCTATGATAGTGAGTGGGGAGCATAGAGATGATGATGATGATGGAGGATTTTTTTATGGAGCTGGTCTGAGTACTGCTCCAGGAGTGTTGAGACCCGTCCCCCATATATGTACTAGTTGTCATCAAGTATGCTATGGACCTGATCAGGCCACACCTAGTTCAAGTGGATGGGGAGATTCTAGTGGTTCATCTGGTCACATTAGTTCATTTGTAGAGTTCCTCGTAGCAGAACATCACCCTGAGGACACTATGACACAGGTATAAATATGCATCTAGATGTACGTTCATTTTATAATAATTTTTATGGTTATATATATCAAAGAAAAGTTTGTAATACATTTTAACAATCAAATTGTTTGGTGTATAGATGACACTAATGATGCAAGGGCAATCATCTGTTCCATGAGTACATACATTGACACTGGTCATACTTGGCAACCCTTATGGGGTATTTTGATTTCAATTTTAAAAATTATATATGAAATCATAAATTATTTAACTTGAGTTTTAAATTTATAATTGAATCACATATATGTTTCAAATATTCATGTTGGTTTAGGTGAGTCAATCAAAATCCACATTGATTTCTCTTGAGGGATTGTCAAGCACTCCTCCACTATTGAGCGTCATAGATCAAGGCTACATTCATATTGTAAATTTGTTTAAATTTTACACTAGTATAGTTACAATTTTATGAGTTTTGAATTCACTAGATATATGAAATGCATGTATGTACACTTGTAAATATTATAAGTGTTAAATGTCTATGTACATGTATGTCTAGGTTGATACCACAATAAGAATGGGCATTGGGCAAACATTTGATGTTGTAGTTACTTGTGAGGCCACTGATTTCCAGGTTGTTTACAAAACTTTCTACACAAAATGTGCAAACTTGAATATATATGTATATATTAACCTAATTCAATTGTACATGCTTTAATTTTGATCTTGTAGGACTTTGTTAGTGCAACTTTCAGCCCTAACCCAGACATAGTTACACCACCAGGAGGACATGTAGAAGCAGGTTTTAGATCAAATGGTAATTTAATTTTTTATTATATTTAAAGTGAATTATAAATTTTAAATTGAATATATACATAATATGATATTTTCACATATTCTTTTTCTTTTATAGCATGAGACACATCTTGTAGTTGAGCATGTATAGACAAGTCCTAGAGAAGAGCCTAGTGCACAACCTCATAATAAAGTACACTTAAAATATGATAAATTCTGAATTAAATTGAATTAAAAAAATTTAATTGTAGAGTTGTACATCTAATTCAAATTTCTTTGTCTTGTTTATGTAGATTGATTTAGAGAATTTAGAGGTTTCTTCAAGTGCACCAAAGCATCTAGATGTAGATATGATGGTAATTTAATTTTATGATGGATTATAAATTAAATTGTCATTAAATCATTTTTTATTGTTTTACATCTAATTTCATCTTTCTCTTATGTACAAAGTGTTTCAGGTCATCCACATAGTCTGCATGGTGTGAAGAGGTCTCTTGATTATAGAGACAATACATGACCTAGAAACATGTGATTTTATGTGTTATATTTGTTTATTTCATGGACTATATTTCCTGTTTATCATCTACTCTATTGGACTTTATTTCATGTGTGCTTAATATATTGGTTTCATGCACTTAATATGTTACATAAATTATGGAGTTTATTATTGTTTGAAATTTTAATTTACACATGTACATTTATGCATTTTATGTTCATAGTCAACACATTAATGTGAAATTTAGTGATCTCATACATGGATTAATATAGGACATTTTAATATTTACAATAATCATTCAATAAATCATAATTTATAAACAAAAGCAATCTATTTATATACTAGAAATTTAGGGTCTAAACCTGAATTGTGTTAAAATATGGGTCAAGTGCACATGGATCTTATGCTTAAAATGTGCAGATGCACTTCCAAAATCTACATAAGTTATTATTTTAATATTATTTGAAAATAATCATGTGAATGTAAAGTCTTTGGATTACTGCATATTTAGATTAATATCAAGTTGGTCATGAAAGTTTTTAACATGTCAAATTTAACCATAGGAAAAATTGAGAACATTTCAAAAAGGAAAAAATAGTTATAAAATCAAAATAATCTTCAACAATAATAATGATTGCTCAAAATACAGATGAATTAACACTATACATGAATAGTAGAAATCTTCAATATTTTTTAAAAAATTAAGAACATTTCAAAAAGGAAAAATCATTAATATTCTATTTTATTCAAAATTAGCATATATATGTAAATAAATATTAAAATTTTAAGGCTTTACTAAAGGTTTTATTGTACAAAAATATAGTATCTTAAATAGATAAGTTTTTCATAATAAATGGACATCTAAAATCAATTTTAAATTATAAAATTAAATACAAAGAAAATATAATAAATTTATTATTACACAAAATAAAATTTTAAAGCAATATATTTAAAGCTAGCATATCTATATTTAAAAATAAATGTAATTAAGAATTATATTCACATATAACTTTATCATATGAAAAAAATTATATAACATTATTATTATTTACAATTGGGTTATGATTATGATTATGACTTTGTTAGGATTGGGGTTCAATCAAAATTCTAAGATAAAGTTTGGAGTAATGGTTAGCATAGGGTTAGATCAAGGTTAGATTTAGGGTTAGGGTTCAAAAGGGTTCAATTAGGATTAGAATTCAATTAAGATTAAGGTTACTTTAAGATTAGGATTAAGGTTAGGGTTATAGGATAAAGCTTTGGGTAAAGGTTAGGATTAGGACACAACTAGAGTTAGGGTTAGGTTTCAATTAGGGTTAGATACAACAAGGCTTAGGGATAGGATTAATTTTAGGATAGGTTAAGGGTTCAATAAGGGTTGGGTTTTAATAATGGTTAGGGTTAGGGTTCAATTAGTATTACAGTTAGAACCAGGGTTCAATTCTAACTCTAATTAAAATTCTAATCCTAACCATAACAATACCATAGAATATTAGAGAATAAAGGCATTAATAAATACTATAAATAATAGCTCATCTAACACTAATTTATAAGTTTTCAAAACAAATAATGACGTCTTAAGGGGGTGTCTAAAGGGGTCATAATAGAACATCTTAAGGGGATGTCTTAAGGGGTTATAATATGTCTTAAGGGGATGTCTAAAGGGGTCATAATAGAACATGTTAATTAAGGGGATGTCTTAAGGGGTTTATAATATGTCTTAAGGGGGATGTCTAAAGGGGTCATAATAGAGCAGTGTTAATTAAAGGGGATGTCTTAAGGGTTTATAATAATATGTCTTAAGGGGATGTCTACAAAGGGTCATAATAGAGAGCGTGTTAATTAAGGGGATGTCTTAAGGGGTCTTAAGGGGATGTCTAAAGGGGTCATAATAGAACATGTTAATTAAGGGGATGTCTAAAAAGGTCATAATAGAAGCGTCTTAAAGGGATGTCTAAAGGGGTTATAATATGTCTTAAGGGGATGTCTAAAGGGGTCATAATAGAACGTGTTAATTAAGGGGATGTCTAAAAGGGTCATAATAGAACATCTTAAGGGGATGTCTTAAGGGGTTATAATATGTCTTAAGGGGATGTCTAAAGGGGTCATAATAGAACATGTTAATTAAGGGGATGTCTTAAGGGGTCTGAAGGGTATGTCTAAAGGGGTCATAATAGAACATGTTAATTAAGGGGATGTCTAAAAGGGTCATAATAGAACGTCTTAAGGGGTCTTAAGGGAATGTCTAAAGGGGTCATAATAGAACATGTTAATTAAGGGGATGTCTAAAAGGGTCATGATAGAACATCTTAAGGGGATGTATTAGGGGGTTATAATATGTCTTAAGGGGATGTCTAAAGGGGTCATAATAGAATGTGTTAATTAAGGGGATGTCTTAAGGGGTCTTAAGGGGATGTCTAAAGGGGTTATAATAGAACATGTTAATTAAGGGGATGTATAAAAGGGTAATAATAGTACATCTTAAGGGGATGTATTAAGGGGTCATAATACACCTAAATATATAGAATATTGATTTGATACATAGAAGTACATAGAGTATGTTTAATTTTGTAAGTATGTATGTACATATATGTCATCTCAAAATGATGCTTACAAAATTTGGATATGCCATTTGAAGAACATCTCAAACTCATGGCTAGAATGTAGCAGGTCTTCACACCACCTGATATCAAAAAGGTACAAGAAATATCAATGAAATCATCAAAACATACATATTTTAATTTATATAAAACTATCTATGTGTATAGAACTCAAGTACCTGCATTTAAAAGTATTCCACACATGTTTGTAGGTTGAATCTAGGCATCCTCTCCTTTTTGTTTCAAAGTATGAGATCAATGCAGTGATGGCTTTAGGATACAGAAAATGACAATAAATCAATTTTAACTATTAATGTCCAAGCAATATCAATATGTAATCAAAACATGTATTTAAATATAATTTAACTGATAATTACCTATTTTTACCAAGTATTCCATGTTGTCTAGGTTGAATTTGCATGGACTAGATCCTTTTTGTGATTATGCCTTAAGGATATATAAAAGAACAATTTAAATAAATTTCAACTAATAACACACTTGACCAATGTCGAAACATGTATTTAATGTATTTAAAAGGACAAAATAAAACTAACATTATATTTACCTGTATTTACTTAATCCATTGTACCATCTGCATCCTCTCTTTTTTGCAATGCATCTATGATTTCCTCATGCTCGTCCATAGAAATTGACCATAGCAATTTTTTTGAAGGTCTTCCATGATACCGCTCTAGTTTTATATTTGTTGCCACCACCAAATGTGAATAATGCATAACATTTTTATGTGTTTCATAGTCTTCGAATGTAGGTAGACCATTATTTCTTCTCAAGTATTTTCGTAGCCAAGTGCCAACAACCACCACCGATCCTATTGGAAAACATGTTAAAAAACCATCATCAAATAACTTCTCAAAATTTACTTAAGGGGATCAAAGACTTGTTCTAAAAAATTGCTTAAGGGGATCTAAAACTTGTTATCAAAATTTTCTTAAGGAGGTGTCTTAAGGGGATCATCATACCATCATCATCTTCTCAAGGTGTTAACAACTTATGTTTAGTTTCCACACAACGAGCCAACCAATATTATGTTTGCTCTTCATTCCCCTCAGGTGCAATAACTGCATACACATGTCCTGCCAACAAAATTCGATTTAATAACTTGTGCATATCCATATAACTAATTTAGTATTAAAAAATAACTTAATAAAGCAAAATAAAATGAAATAAATTAAATTAAAATTACCTTCTTGTACAAGGTCTGAAACATGATCATAATCTTCATATGCAAACAATTGATCATTTTCTTCAATAGTTCTTTCATATTGATTATGTGCTTCTACAGGTGTCAATGATCTTTGCTCCCACTGTTCAACCCATTCTATATTTTCACAAGCTTCCCAATCTCCTGAGATACAAAAATGGAAAAAAATGCAAGCTCCCTTGTCCAAATAGTCCATGTGCTTGCTGTTGCACTCCTAAATGAATGCCATTTAGTAGATCCACTAATTGTCTCACAATCAACTCTAGATACAATGTTCTCTTCTTCCACCAACCAAAAGAATCGATGAACTATAGAGTAATCACTCGAACCAGGTGCAGATAATCTTCTATTACACCAATCCACAATCTCATGTGCATTTTTAAATTTTACTGAATCCTCGAATTTTAATTGTTCTCTAGCAAGAATTCTTTTGACACACACACCAGCTCCATCATGTTCTCCTTTACCATGCCCAGCTTCAAAAAAACTCCATATATGTTGGACATTAAGTTCCTTGTGAACCCTACTTAACCAATAGAACATTCTAGCATTTTTGAACTACCCCATACAATTATCTGACCATATGAGGTGTTCTTTCATATGGATTCCTCTTTCTCTTAAATTTCTATAAAATATACTAAAACAATATTGAACAAACTTTGATGAGTGTAACCGATTGTCACTCAAATAAAAATAATACTCCCTCAAAACTTTTCTATCATCCTCAGTGCTATCATCTGCATGTCTATAAACAATATGGACAAACATAGCTACTTGCACTGAATTATAATATTGAGATTGAATTTCCTCTTGCAGAGTGAGAGTATAATTCTCTGCAAAATCAACCACTAAAAGTATAGTACCAATTTGAAATGTGTTTCTACATGCGCAAAATTTGCCATCAAGCCATCGAGCATGTTCAGAGTGCATAACATATTTTGGTACAATTTTATTATTAAATTCACTCATAAATGCATGCACACTAACTTTTTATGTAACTAAATCACAACGCTTTCCTATTTTCCATCTTTTAAAGAATAGTGAACATTCCTAAATATTTTGACATCTACTAATTGTTGTCCAAAATCATGATCAACACTTTCATGTAAACAAATTCTTAAAAATGAAAGATTTCCACAGTTAATACATTTTCTAGAAATACAAGAACTTAAATAAAATAATTTATCATTATATTTTTCACAAAAAAAACTTGAAATAAACTCTCTTATTGCTTCAGGTGGCATAGCAATACCACAATCTTGTATAATCATGTTAGAATGCAAGGTACAACATATATATTGAAAAAAATCATAAAAATAACGAAATTGAACATGTATTTTACAACAACAAGATATTTGTTGCTTATTAATTTTTACATACCAGGGTTTACATTTTTCAAAAGACCTTTGAATTATTTTAATATTACCAGGTAACACTGAATTGCTACAAAATTTTCTATAAAATTTAGTTTGTGTTGTATCTAATAGGTGTTTTGGGTGAGCATCATGAACTTTGGACCCCACCCTTAATTTTAAAACATCTCTAGCATTAGATGAAACCCTAGTATTATCATGCAAATATTTTTTGATCAAAGATTTAATTTAAACATTCAATTTTATATCAAACCTCGATAGTCGTCCACTAAAACTCCAACATTGATTGATAGGATCATTTTCTATACTTTCTCTTCTTTTTTCCACTCTTAGTAATGTTTTAGGATGCATTTTTAAAACTTCGCTAATATTTTCTCTTCTTTTTTCTGCTCTTAGTAATGTTTTAGGATGCATTTTTAAAACTTCACTAATATTGCTTACCATTATTTTATTCAAAGTTGTTTTATTAACTATAGCAATAGTTATAGCTCTTCTTGCTACATTTTTATCTTTAGATCAACTATTTTTCCCAATAGATTGAATGGCACTAGCAATAGTAGACATAGCATGTTTTAATGATTGATCTTTTCTTTTTGGTTTAACATAAAAGCCTAACCTTTTCATTGCTTTCCTCATTTTTTGCATTCTCATCAATTGCATCATTAGTTGACATTGAAATGCAATTTTTTTATGATAAAAAGAATTTGGTGTATATTTTATTCGCATGTGTTCTTATTTGCCTCCAAGAAATTTGATCAAGAAGATTATCGAAAACACCACTTCCAATTTTAGAAAAAGTATTTTCATTAAATTCAACATCATATTCTAGATTTTCATCTTCATTTTCATCTTCATCTTCATTTTCATTTACATTTTCATCTTCATTTTCATCAACAAAATGGTTTTCATTTTCATTTTCATCAACAAAATGGTTTTCATTTTCATTTTCATCAACAAAATGGTTTTCATTTTCATTTTCATTTTCATCAAAAATATAGGTTTTGTTTTCATTTTCAAGAAAATGATCATTTTGATTTTCATTTGCAACAAAAGATTTTCTTTTTGTTTTCAAAAATTCTATAAAAGTTTTCTCCTTGAATATAGTCAATGTCAACATTATTAAATCCAACATCTTGTAAAACTTCTACATACAAATTTACCATTTCACTAACATGTGGATTTGAAGACATACTTGGATTTGTGCATATTGAAACATTCTCCTTAACATTCAAAGAGGGATTTGAAGACATAGTAGGACTTGTTTGTATAATCATATTCTTCTCTAAATTGACTCCTTGCAAATTAGCTTCATCTACAACTATGGTATCTTCAATGTTTTCATCTTCAATAGTTTTTGAATTGGTTGCTCCACCATCATTCATTTATTTCATTCTCATTCTTCTTTCTCTTTTCCTTTGTCTCTCTTTTTCTCTATTTGCTTCAACTTCTTGAGGAGTCAATGTCTTTCTTCTCTTATTACGAGCTTTATCTCCCATAATTATAAAATTCTCAAGCACAAATGAATGTTAATAGTGAAATACTTCAAAATATTCAATCCAAATTGGAAGTTGAATACCTATTAGGACAAAATTCTTCCTCTTGTGTTCCTCAAAACAAGTAGAAAACTACCACAATCCCACTTTAAATTTTTTTTTCTTCATGCTTCCTTTGAAAAATTCAATCCATATTGCAAATTGAAACATTTTGTTCCTCCAAACAAGCACAAAAATAACACAATTTCACTTCAAAAATGGTGTAGATGATGCTCCCTTTGATAAAATCAACCAAAAATCAAATTCACCACCTGTAAATACAATAAATTATGAAAAATAATTCATTTTTAGTGCTCTTGGTCGTACATATGAAGTTGCAAAGTTGTAGACTTCATAGTGATTTTACATTGTGTATTTAAATAAAATAAACGATATCCCGTTTATAAAATGGGATCCAGCTTACTATAAAACAGGATCCCGCTTACTATAAAACGGGATCCCGCTTACTATAAAATGTGATCCCATTTATTAATAAGCAGGATCCTACTCTATAATCAGGATCCCATTCACCAGCATTGAATGTCGGAGCCGTTGTGAAGGTAACGGGATCCCGTTTATGAAATGGGATCCTGTTCCATTTACAACAGTCTGAATACTGTCGGATGGGAACAGGATCCCATAAATGGGATCTCGTTTTATAATTGGGATCCCATTTTTTTAAATTTGAATTTTGTTTTGCATCGTGGTCGGGTTTTTTCCAAGGTTTTTGGTTCGGGAAAAGCATTGGAATTCCGAACCTAGGCCTTCAACCTGGTTTGACCTACAAGTTGAAGGCCCTAACAATGTCAAAGAAAAATAATGACTTTGGACATGTGGCTGACGACCTTTTTTGTAGAATTTTCTGACGAAATTAAAACCCATTTTAGATGAAACAATGCAGATTCTAAATATGTAATTTTTTTTGCAATTGAATTATTTTTTCTATTTTTCAATTAATTTCTAATAAAATTGGTCCATAAAATTTAAATATCATAGTTTTTTACTATTTTCATAACTTTTGATCAATATAACATTTTAACAAACGGATTGCACGAGAACAAACTTCAGACAATTCTTTTCAATTTGAAAAAAAAATCAAAAAATGATAAGTTTAGGTCATCTTATGCATATCGTACATGATGATTTTTCAAAATGACAAATCTGCCTAATAAAAATTTAACAAAAAAAAAAATTCAATAAAAAATTACAAAAAAAATCAAGAACAAGCTTTAGTGAGTCATAAAACTTTTCCCAAAAGGATTTAGAAAGAATACGATAATTTAAGTCAAAATATGGATGTCGTACACGTGCATGGTATGGTAAAAAAAATGACTTTTAAATAGTGGTTTTTAGAAATTCCTATTAAAACTCAATTTGTACAATTTGGGTATTGAAATAAATTACATATTTGGAAACTAGACTCCGAGCACTACATTTTATGATTAGTGACTTTTTTAAAGATTTCATCTCTAAGTGCTTCAAATTTTAAGGTAAAATGTGTCAAATGCTGAAAAACAGGGAAAACACTTCCACTTTTTGGCCAAAAAGTGGACTCAACTTCTTGCACACACCCAAGGATTGATAAGACCCCCTTAGATCAAACCCCCTTGGGTAGAACCCCTATAGTATTAAATCATACCCACAATGGAGTCTCCTTCATAACTATCAAAATGATGACAAAAAACCAATTTTTCTTTACCTTTTGAGGGGGTAAAAAACATCATTCAAAAATTATATTTTTGATTATAGCCCTTGAAACTAGCTTTCCAACAAGTATAGGTTTGATGTATTTTCATTTTCTTATGTATTTAATTTTCAATTTTTACTAAACATAGGTTTTTCTTTGAACATCAAGCTCTTTGTTGTGCAAAGGTGGAAAAGTAGTAAGACATTGTAAAAAAATTTGAAAAATACCCATTCCCTCGAGATTGATTTCTTTGTTTAACCCAAAAAAGAAAAAATGGATTTTGATATATACACAAAAATTTAGGTTGTATGACACACACGTATATCCAAATTATAGTTACAATGACTTCAAAAATTAATTTAAAAAAAAAATGCAACAAAAATTATGAAAAATATCCTTTCCCTAGATATTGATGTTGAGAATCTATATTCTAAAAATTAGAATTTAATCCTTTATAGAAAAAAAGTTATGTTGTATGACATAAACGTTACTTTCTGAAAACGTTGTTTTCTATCTAAAACTACTTATTAAAGAAGATGTTAAAAGATCAAAGATTTATTTTGGAAAATTTGAAAAAAAAAAAAATTAGAATCTACACACAAATTGCCACAAATGAATATTTCACATCATCTTCAAATTATTTATGGTTTAGCTACTATAGGTCTCAAAAGAAGAAGATCCAATTAAAAGTATTGATGTAAATGTTCATCTTGGGAAAAAAGTGAGACACAGTATTGCAATTTCACCTACATAGAGGGAAAAAGAGAATGTTGAGATAGAGAGGAGAGAGTGAGAGAGAAAGAGGTGAGAGAGGAGGGAGAGAGAGCAAGAGAGGGAGGAAGAGGAAGGGAGAGGAGAGATAGAGAGTAGATAGGGGAAAAGGTAGGGAGGGAGACATAGGAGAGAGAGAGAGAGAGTGAGAGAGAGAGAGAGAGAGATGTGTGTAGAGAGAGTGTTAGGGAGTGATGGATGGAGAGGTAGGTAGAGAGGGATAGGTATGGATGGAGAGAGTGCAAGGTGAGATAGAGAGTAATAGAGAGAGAGAGCGGTAGGCTATGATGGATGGAGAGGTAGGTAGAGAGGGAGGGAGAGAGGGAGGGAGATGTAGTGAGGGAGAGATAGTGAGATAGAGAGAAATAGAGAGTGATAAAAGGTGAGGTAGGTACAGAGAGGGAGAGATGAGATAAAGATAAGTAGAGAGGGAATGAGGGAGGGAGGGAGAGGTAGGGAGGGAGAGAAAGGTGAGATAATGAGGTGTAGAGAGAGAGTGGTAGGGTGTGATGGATGTAGTGGTAGGTAGAGAGAGGGATTGGGAGATAGAAAGTAGAGAGGAAAGAAGAGAGGGAGAGAGAAGTATAGACGAAGAGAGAGAGGTGAGAGGGAGGTGAGATAGAGAGAAATTGCAAGAGTGATAGGGAGTGATGGAGAGAGAGGTAGAGAGAGAGGGGAGATAGAGAGAAGTAGAGAGAGAGGGAGAGAGAAGTAGATAGGGAAGGAGGGAGGGAGCAAGAGAGAATTGAGATAGAGAGAATTAGAGGGGGGAGAGAGAGAGAGAGCTCAAGGGAGAGAGAGTCAGATAAAAGGATGGAGATAGTGAGAGAGAGGTATAGTGTAAGGGATAAAAAATGAGTGAGATAGGGAGAAATAATACAACTTGCTGATTTCTAAAATTTGAGCTCCTAATTATTGAAATTTGATATGTTGATTACTAATATTTGACTATTACTAAAATTTGACTATCTAAAATTTGTGAGATCTTCCAAAAACTAGAATTTTCATTATAACTCCTAGAGATCCGATACCACTCTCAAACATCCTGAAACTATATGCATGAAATAAAACTTAAAGTATAAGAAATTAAACATCCATATGTAAATTTCAACTTATACTTTCACTCAAAAATAATGAGAAAAAAAAAGAAAGAGAAAATAAACAAATTCAATGCATTCAAATAATGTGAAAATGTTATAATGTGCTCATGTTTTGTCTTGCTTTGGGAATTGCCAAGCCTTTGGCTTAGATTTTCTTTGGATTTCCAACCCAAATGGTTGGAGGGTCTTCCAAACATCCAAAGATGTGTTTTTGCATATTCTACAAAATTCCACATAATCTTGTTTGTGTCAACTGTCAGGCTTGCACATGTTTCAAGAATGAACAAATCAAATTCCTGGGTAATGTTAGGCTCTCTCTTAGCTATCTAATGATGTAATTTTTTTCACATTTTGACAATTTTAAGCCTTTAATCTTTAATTTATTTTGTTTGTGTCTGGTTTTTGGAAAAAACTAGTGTTCATTTTTTTTGGTTATAAATTAACCATTCATTGAAATTTCAAATAAATTAAAATTTTAGAAAATAGACTCCATTCTACACATATTAGAAAAGAAAATTCAATTAGTTTTCAAAATTTATAGGGGTAGCATGACCAAAATTCTATTTTTCAGGGAGTGTCCACTTTGAAAATTAGTCAAAAATCAAATATTCATTAAAAAATTATCAGAAAAATTGGGCATAAACTACATACTATTAGCTAATTTCTAACCAAACCAATTTTAATAATACATAAAAAAGTTAACCTTTTGATGGAGCCACAAAAATTGCTATGTTATATTTTTCTGAAAAAAATAACACCAATTTTTGTAGCCCCCTCTTTTGAACCCCTTAATCTCTACCATTTTTTTTTTTTTTAAGTAGTTTTGAAAGTAGACTTAGAGCATTATGATCATTGTTTTTGTTGTGTATCAAAATTTTGAGTGTAACTATCCTCAATTTCATGTCCAAGGTTAGTATTTCTCGATTTCAAAAAAAAAAAATGTGGCCACTTAAGCCCCCTTTTTGGCCCCCCATCTTTTTACACTTACCCTTGGGTTTCTTACTTGATTGGGAAACTAGTTGACTTAAAGGTGGAGGGGGAGCATATTGATATCTTAATCCCTTGGTATCTTGATATTTTTTTATGTCACATCCTTTTTTTCTTAAGATTCTAAAGCCTTGACCATAACACACTTCTAAGTTAATGGGTGTGTTGGTAACTTTATGTGCATAAGACAAAAGAGTATCAATGTTGTCATTATGAATAAGTTTTGTCATGGTTGTTGGTTGAGATTTGCTTTGTGACTCAATCTTGGGATGCAAAATGGTAAACATGTCAAGTGGTGGGATGATAGGAGTTACTGGTTGTTGAGATGGGTGATTAGGGCATTGTATGGAGGGATAGAAGTATGCATTTTTCTTTAGGTCACACAAGGAATTTTGTATGAATTTTTGCATACTATCTTCATCTTGAACTAACATTTCATTCTCACGAGGACATTCATTAGGAGGTGAAGGATCAAGAATAGGATCAATTATATTAGGATCATCACCAAATATACAACTTTAAAAATCAACCAAATATTTTAAGGACGTCCACATTTAACCAAAACATATATCCATGATGAAATGCTACTAAATATAATTATGAATGAAATTTAATAGAAATTTTAGATCTACAATATGATTATCACTAATGCAAAGATGCAAGGGCCTAAAAAAGATGCCAATATGATGATGATTGATGCAAGGGCCTAAAAATAATGTCTTTTGATTTCATTTTTTATATTTTCAACAATGCACTTTCTTTCATCAATTGAACTAAATACAAAAAGTTACAGAATATGCAATGTTCTAAAATTGAAACAATGATTTGCAAATAGAGGGTACTAAAGTAGACATAAAAAAAGATGTATGCAGAGTTTTGTAAAATCACTTGTACATGGATAGGTTTGTCCTAGGGTGAATGGGTCTTTGCAAAGGGTTTTAACAAATTAAAAACTAAGTTTTTGACTTGATATTTAAGCGCACTATTCCTAACTGCAAATAGATGTTTTAGTCAATATTTTTCTAGATTTTTTTGATTAAATAAAAATGCAATTGTATGACAATGTATGAAAAAAATGACAATTTTGAATGTAATTTTTGAACAAAATTTTGAACTAAATGAATGAAGAACACTTTAATGCAAGCTATTATGTAGAATTTATACAATATGTCTTTTATTTTTATTAGTTTTAATGATGTAAATATGCAAGATGTAACACTAAATGAAATGCAAACAAGATGATACAAAAACTAGATCTAGGGCTTTAAAGACTTCCAAGTCAAAAATTATGATGTCAAATGTAAAGTTCACCAAAATAAAATGTGGGGAAATGGGATTCCCTAAAGTTTTTTAATGGGGTATAGAACTTAGGGTTTTATGGATGAAATGCCCCTTTCCTTATTTCATTAGGAGAGAGATCTCAAGGTGTAAATATTGAATTTCAACCTTAATGGTGGGACAATCAGACCTAGATCTCAATCCCTAAGATAGTAGGGGAGGTATGGAAACAAGCCAAAATGGTTTTAAGTACTTAAAATAAATTAGCAACAAGACCTAATCTTGAAATGCAAATTCTTGAAAGTACAAAAATTGAAACAACAATTTGCAAATAGATCTGAAGGAGGTTTGGGGACATGCATTTGTCACCAAAAGTTAGTTTTAAGTAGTGCAGAGGGACTCATTCACCCCTAGGCAAATGGATCTCAATCAGGGCTTCTAAAATAACTTTTGATAGTCCTCTGATGTAGGATATTAGTTTTTGTTTGATACAAGTCCCACTATTCGAATGATGAAAATAAATTTTGTAGCTTAATTTATGTGGCTTGACAACAATGATGACAACTTGTACAACAATGCAAAATTACTCCCTCAAGATCTTCAATTTTTCTTCAACCTTTAATCTACACATACACAAAGAGGAAAAAATGGTGATGCCATATAGGGGTTTGCCCTATTCAAACCCTACAAAAGTTCTTGCATCATGATTATCCTACCTCCAATCATAGAACAATAAAATGGATAAATGGATGCCCCTCTTCATATTGTTGATGTAGCGATTTAATTAGAGACTCAATTCCAATAAAGAGATGTAGATCAAGAAATAGTTTTACTTGGTCAAATTAGACAAAGGTAACATAGCAATTATATATTTCTATAAATGCATAAAATTGGTATTAGAATTAGGTCAATGCTTAGGATTGATATATAATTTTTTAAAAAGACGCAATATGTTCCAAATAAGTAGGGACATAACCAACATTACCATGAACAATAAAATTTGAGACATGGCATGATATTAACAACTATTAGGAATGGTGGGATACAATTAGTTAGAATTTTAGTGCACTCTTGGTTATGCTAATCCTATACCTAAATAATATTACAAGATAAATGATAAAATTCAATGGCAACAATGTTGTCACTAGAAAAGATGGCCTCACATTGTTTCATTAATGTAATAGATGAATATAAATGGCGTTGGCCACAACTCTCTCAAAAAGAGACATGATGCAAAATGAGCACGATGAGGCCAAAAGTGGGTAGGATTAGGCTTGTATCGAGAGGGATAATCTAGTGGTATAGTGAAATAGACTATAGGCCAAGTTGGATAACATGAGGGTGGAGTACGATTGTTTGATGATATAGATAGACCAATAGAGGGGAGAAAGGCATGGATAGTGGAGAGAGAAATTCTACAAGTTGAGTGAGACACATGGATGAACTAGATGGAAAAGAGGGATAGGTTGTAGGTATGACTACAAATCTAGGAACATACATACACTTTGAAATGAATGAGACAAAACAAAAGCTTTGTTAACATTATAGAAATTGATAAAATGATCAATTTCCACTACTAAAATATTAGTAAACTTTGAGATGAAATCTAATGAAAGATATAATATCTTTCATTAGTTTAATAGAAATGAGCTCACTACAATTGAAATATAACAAAGAACTTGCAACTTCTGTTTGCTTGAAAAACTGTATTGTATCAAGCCAAAACTTTTATTGCAATCTCACAATTTACATTACATGTTAAATGCCATAATAACTAGATGGAGTGGAATACATTAAATTATCGTAGATTGATGGACAATGGCATATTACGGAGCAGAGAAACATAAATCCCACACTACATATTAGATGTAATACATTAAAGTGAAATAGATGGAATGTTGCAATATGACAAACTACATAAACCTAAATCCCATGGCAAATGGTTGAGTGCATAGATGGAAGGTAACTTTTCAGTCAAATGGTAACAAGGAACATTGTTACCTTTAACGTGAAAAATTGAAGGATAAAGGTTGTAAGGAAGGCGAGGCTTTGTGATTGCATGAAGAGGGTTGGCCATAAAGAGATCAGCCAGACCTTCCTGAAGGTGGATGGGTGTAGTTAAAGTAGGGGTCCAATGGAAGCAATGCAATAGGCAGGCCAAGAGCATGACTATCATTGAAGTGCCTAGAGCAGCTCCCATGCATCCCCGCATTCCTGTGCTGAAAGAAATGAAGCAAATTTTGGGGTCACCCAACTCAACACCCAAGTTACTGTCATCTTTAAGGAAACACTCAGGGCAAAAGCATAAAGGGTCTTCCCAAAAGCACCAGTTTCGTCCCAATCCTAGACAGCTTAGTATTACATGACTGCCCTTGGGAATGTGATACCCAGCCACTGTGATGTCCTCCATTGACATGTGAGGAAGGTTGAAGGATGCCACCGAATGCAACCTTAGCACCTCCTTTGCACATGCCTTCACGTATTTTAGTTGTTCAAGGTCTCTCTCGTGCACTAAATGACCTTTTCCCATAACTCTGTCAATCTCCTCCACTGCTTTCAACATTATCTCCAGCTACAACATCTTTGCTAGCACCCATTCTACGACATTTGACGGGTTGTCAATAGTTGCATACGTTAGATCTTGCATGTTGGATTAACGTTAATTTGATTAAACAAAGAGATTATCATAAATCAAATGTGCATGTACTACTAGTTCTAAGTGATAATTACCACCACTTGAGATTTGATCTCTTCCAAACTTAGCAAGGGAGAGCCTTCAGTGGAATCTTTTATAGAAATCAACACGTCCAACAAGTCATGCAGTTCTTCTAAAGAAGTAACTCCTCACCTAGAATGAAATCTTTCTTTGATACGATAAGTGGAGTGTGATATTTTTCTACATTGATGATGGCCTTTTTCATTGCTCTCTCATTGCCTCCGATGTCGAGCCGCCACAAACATGAGATGTAATCACAAACACACATATTATACATAGGGGACAACACCTTGAATAATGCATTTACATGCTCCTCCTCTTTTGCAGTGGGGCCTCCCTCATTATGACCACCTTCATTTAAAAAATTATGCCTGTTAAAGAAAAGCTTTTCGATCACATTTGTGCTGTAGTGCCTCACAACGTATTTTACATTGAGGAAAGAATTTGGTTGTGCTGGAGATTGAGTAGTACACTGGTTCTAGATCCAATGGACCAGATTGTCTGCCTCCTCCATCCTCTTGCCTTGCAACCACTTAAGATGTGAGGCCATCAATGCCTCCGATGCAACCACACGCTGCATTTTCTTCCACTGATCTCCCCACGAAAACACTGCAATGGATATAAATCCTCTACTAGAGTAACTAGTGGCCATTGTTATGGGGCGAGATGCAAATATAGCATCATGTTTCTTAAGGAACTCTCTTGCTTTGTCCGGGCTATTAATAGCAATAACATGGACGCTTCCTAGACGAACGCAAACTGTAGACACTTAAAAATGACCTAGGCCTGCAAGCTTCATTTTTACCACTTTCATCCTAGCATAATTATGACATTTAATTATGTCCTTGGTCCACATTCGACTATTGATTAAATAATTCATAATTATTTAATTAATTCATGTCCTTTTATTCTTCATGATTATTAAATAAATAAATTTTATTTATTTATTAAATACGTCATTAATTGTCTAAGTCTTCCCTTAATTAAATAAATTTCTTAATTTATTTAATTACCCTTCATCATATATTTCTTCCTCGACATTAAATAAATGAATTACATTTATTTATTTAATATCATAGTTGTCTTAAATTAAATAAATTGATTAATTTATTTAATTAATTAGTCTTATCTGCTAAATTAAATAATTAAATTTAATTATTTAATTTCCAATTCATATTCCTCATTTTAAATAAATTAAATTATTTAAAATGTCATCTCAATCTTAACTGTCAGTCCATTTTGATAAATAATCTGAAAAAGATTATTTATTATCTCATAAAATCCATAATTTGAATTATCTTAATTCAAATTGGTAATTATTCTTCCAAAAATCAAGCAATCACGCAGATTCTTGATTTTTCCAAATCTGATCTTCAGTCCAAATCTTATCTTCTTGATTTTTTGAATCTCACAAATCAGGCAATCTTATCTTCTTGATTTTTCAAAAATCTTTATTTCTTTAATTAATTTCCTCATTTATTCTCCACCGTTGATCCAATTATCTGAGATTTTATTCTGACTGTTCGATTAATGAATTTTCCCTAACCCTATTTAGGGATTCTTAGATTTAATCTGGGCCTCTCATTTTAGGTTCTCATCATCAATTAATCTCGTCCATCCACTCAAAATGACATTTTCTATAAAATGGCATTTTCCCCTCACTTTTGGAGGACACACACAGACATGCTAACATTTTAGATTTACACACATATTATAGGCATTTACTAGCTTGCACATTTAAGGCTTCTCATTTTCAATTATTGTCATTGTTTGATCAAAGTCTTAGACATTGTCATAGGCATAGGCATTTAGACTATTAAGCAAATCCTTCAAGGCTTGTTGTAGGACTTAGACATTTGAGATTTTTCTTGCACAATGAATCTGAGGGCCACATTATCTAGCAAGTGTAGACATGTCAAATTTACATCATGTATAATCATATTCCATTCATCCAATAAATCAGGACTTTATTTAAATCAAATCCAAATCATACATTTTCCATCATTTTCTGATTTAAATAAATCAATTATCAAAGTCCAAAAAGTCAAATAATCTAATCAGCATTAATCAGCATGATCATCATCTAATCCTAATGCTAATCACATCCCACTTGCATTATCTAGACCTAGCCACTTGCACAATAAATCAATTTTATTGATTTATTAAAACACTCATTTTCTCTCAACATGACAAGTCAAACAGGGCATTTATTGCTCTTCTTTCTTGTCCCCCTCTCAAAATTAATTGCAAATTTGAATTCAAAATTTCCCCCTCTTGGGCACTCTTCCCAAATCTTGCACACACATTAACTAATCACATGATGACAAGTGTCCTCAATTCATTGGCTTGTTTTTTGATCCCACATTGGTCCATCTTCAACACTTGGCATTTTGAAAATCTTTAAATACAAGCATCATCCTCAAGCAAATCCTTCACAATCTTCACAATCTTCACAATCTCCACAACTTGATGCAAGGTCATTCTCTTTGAGAACTTATCTTGTCCATTTATCATCTCCATCATCTATAGCAATTTCATCATCTTAAGCTTATTGATCAAGGATTGGGAAAGGGTCACTAGCACATGTGACACCAATCCACTATGAGATAGAGTTGGATCATGTCTTTCATATGCATTCTTTAGTTTCTATTGTTCCATTTTTATTGCATGATTGATGTGTTTCATTATTTCATAGGGATGTTAAAATGGTGTTTTAAACTAACCATATTGCAGATTTTGA
>VDFB02146753.1:0-33150 GCA_007258455.2 Sequoia sempervirens
AATTGAAAAACAAGAAAAATGTTGTTGAAGAGGGTAAGAAAAATGGTAGTGAAAAGAAGAGGATGAAGAAGGTTATCTATCAGGAGCAACAAGAAAAAACCCATGCTTACAAACTTGAAAAATTGGAAGAAAAAGAAAAATTTTCTCCCAACAAAAGACAAAATAGTAGCTTGAGTAATACTATGAAGAAGGTTGATCACAATGAAAGGAAAATTAGAATTGAGTCTAGAAGAAGAAGGAGAAGGTTGGCTATGAAGAGAAGAGGAAAGAGAAGGATAGCAATTTGAAGAGTAAGGATAAGGTTGATAATAACCCTAAGAATGAAGTTGATATGGACTATCCCCTTGTTTCAAGGGAGATAACGATTTCCTTAGAACTATATTGTTTAAATCGTATTAATTTTTTTTGTTTATAATCATGTTAAAATCAAACAGTTGTGGCATGAAAATTTTAGTTATGAGTATTAGTGAGTTGAGAATCATAAATTTTCTAACCCCATGTGAAGCATTATGTCATGAATATAATGAAGGGTCATGTCAAAAATATGGTAAGTGAAGTATATTGGAAGTTTGTGTTGTCATTAATGTTAATAGATCTTTGTTGATGCATTTATGTCAACCTATGAATATGCTTTGGTTTTTTGTATTATGTTCTTATTAGTAGTTTCACTAATGTCAACATATACTATTAATTTGATGAGAATTTTTTTGTGGATGTTCAACCTCTTGTGTGGTTGAGATGTTGAGAAGGTGTTACAGATGTTGAGATGGTGTTTGTGGTGCCCAGTTTTGAAGTGATTTTGAGAAAATTTGATTAAAAGAGAGTTTAGTGTGGCGGAGTGTTGTTTAGTGTTTTGCTATGCATTTCTTCATGGTTTATGATCTACTTGTATGGTTTATATATGTAGATCATAGGTGTTTTGAGGTGTTATATCTAGAGTTTCATGTTCTAGATCGTTCAACAAAAGAAGTTTTGTTCACCAATGTGTGAACTATGAAGTAGTATTGTCTAGGAAAAATGGTTTTCCTCCACATTTATCCATGTTGTGGTTTATGGCTTTGTAGATTTGGGTGTGCTTATAGTGTTCATATCTTCTTATTTTTTGAGTTGTTTGAGTTTTGGTGCTCTACAAGGTTGGATTCATGAGTTACAATATGTGGAAGGTTAACTTGGTGTATAGAATGATTATGTTCTTCAGGTGTATGTTTTTGCAAAAAAATTGTTGGATTTCAAGGTGTTTATGGAATAATCCAAATCATTTTTAAGTATTATGTGTAAACCATGAATCATCTTTGGATCAAAGGAAGCATGTACTTCAATTTTTAATGGTGTTAACACAAGTTCGGCCAACCTTGGGTGTTTACACTAATTGTGAATATGCTTTGATGTTTGTGGAAGAATGGTGTGGTGTGTATATGTGGATTTAGGTTTGAGTTAAGGTGTAATGTGGTCTTCCTTCATTCCTCTCCATCATGGGAATGTTTTGGTTCTGACCTAATTTGAATTTGCATGTTTGAGGTGAATAGCCAAACTTGAAATATGTTTTTAAGGTTGTGAATGGTATAATGGAAAGGTGAATTGTTGGAGAAGAGGGGGTAGATGTGAGGATGTGTTGAAATAAAAATTTAATGAACATTTTCAAAGATATTAATTGTGATCTTAAATTCCAATAACTCTGATGTAGTGAGAAGAATGGTCTACATTTGTAGAGTACTTGAAGTTTCTAATAGTAGTGAGCTATAAGTTACTGATGGTGAAAAGTTGTAGTGGTGGATATTTTATGTTTTTTTGAGATGGATTTCTCATTGTGACAATATTCTTTCTTATTATTTCTAATCTATCAGTAAGCCCTTCTTTCTTTGGGTAGTGAGCCCTTCGATAATGAGCCTATTGTATTTGGTGTTGCAATTACTTTATATTGTGAGCTAATCCTCATCATGGTTTTTCCCTTCTTGATTTTTCCACATAAATATGGTGTTCTCATGTGTTAGGATGTGTTGGAATTACTATTTCTCATGTTTATATTCTACTAATGTGTGATAAGGGTTTAATGGGTGTTAAGGGTTTAAGAGACTAATGCAAATTTAAATGTTAATGAGGGTTTTTGATGTTTTAATGTACAAATGATTCACCCCCACTCTCAGTTGTCTTGTGCGTTCAATAATTGGTATCTGATCAAGATTCCTTAGAATAATTCTTAATCGCTTGAGTTAGATCCAATGGCACACAAGAAAGAGGCTCATCTATTTGATGGATCTGATTATGCATTCTAGAAGACAAATATGTAAGGTTTACTTGTTTCCCTAGGGTTTGGAATTTGGAAGTCAATTGAAGATGGATATAAAATTCCTAACAGTGGACTATCAACTGATGATGAAATCAAGGCTTATGCGAACAATGGAAAAGCAAGGTATGCTCTCGAGTGGTCTTTCTAATTAAAGACTTGTGAAGGTTATGAGCTACAAATATACTAAAGAAATTTGGAAGAAACTGGAAAGTGCCTATGAAAGAGATGATAAGGTCAAGTAAGAAAAGATCTGAAATTTGAAGACTAAGTTTAAAACCCTAAGGATGACATAAGATGAAGATATTATAGGGTACATGCATAGAGTGAATGAAGTTGTCAATTCCATTAAAGGCCTTGGTGGAAAACTTGAAGAAGATGAGGTGCTAAAGAAGGTATTAAGAAATCTTCCTAAATATTATAGTCATAAGGTTTCTACTATTGAAGAAGGTCAAAATTTAGATCATTATTCTAGAATGATTACTAGAAAAATGGATTCTTTATGGTTTAGGACATGTAGAACACCACTTTTCTCTAACTAACATTCAAGGATGCCCTAGAGATTTCAATCCAATGAAGAAAGGAGAAAGAGATATGGCAATAGAGTATCCTATGGTATGATTTCAGATTACAAGAGGGATTCACCACCAAGTAATGACTTGGAAAGATATTTATGAAATGCAAGTTGTAATGCTAAACCTAGTGATGCATGGAACTTAAATGAATGACATAGAAATGAATATAAATTAGAATAGAAAGTTGTAAAATAATAAGTGTGCACCTAGAAACTTGTAGAGGCATGAATGAAGACTGGAAATTCTACAAATCCTAAAATTTTGACCTATTGGGACTCATTCACCATTCTGGGTGAATCAGTCCTAGATCAAGGTTTTTGTACAGGAATAGGTTTTTGGAAAAAGGGTATCCAAAGCTACAAAAATATAAAAATTGACCTAAATGAGACTCATTCACCAATATAGGAAAATGAGTCTAGTTAGGGTTTTATGGAGTTTTAAAACCTAAATCTAGTCTTCAATGTCTGCTCTTCAGGTTCATCTTTGTTACCAGATCTAAAATCCTTATTTCAGACCTGTAGATGACTTTTTGGTGAAGATTATAACCTTGCAAATGAGGAGAAAAATCCAACAACCTTTCTCCAAACTTGTAACCCAATCTTCAATGATCTTCAAGTCTTCAAAGCACATAGATCTACAATCACACAAAGAGAGAGAGAGAGAGAGAGAGAGAGAGAGAGAGAGAGAGAGAGAGAGAGAGAGAGAGAGAGAGAGAAAGTGTTGATTGTTAGGGAATAGGGGTTTACCTTGGTCAAACCCCTTGTAGGTAATTAAACCAAATGATGAGACAATAAAATGAAGGAATGAAAAATGAAACAAAGAGCATGAATCATGGACAATGATACCTTGAATGATTCCTTGTAAATAATGTCACGTAAATTTGCAGCTCAATAATGAAATGGCCATGAAGGATGTAGATCTTGACCTTGTCAATAAGTGAAGAACAATTCTTGATCTTGGATCTTCAATGCTACATCACAACACTACCTCAATAACATGTTTGATGCTTTATATGCTTCACATGATGATGGACCTTGAATTGCTGCAACAATTGATGAAGAATTATGCCCTTGAATGCTTTAAAGATGATCTTGAATGCTCTCTTGATGCTCTTGTGAAGTCTTGGAATGCTTAACTCTTGCTTGCTTGACTTGATAACATGAATGCTTAATGAAATAATGATTTGAAAACTTTTTTATATAGGAAATGCACTCAAATGACCATTTATTTGATCCCAAAGGCTGACATAGAAGAAATTTGAACTTAAAACCAAATTTCCTGCTTAAAACCTCAAAAATAAGCCAAATGGGACTCATTCACCATCTATGGTGAATGGTTCCCACTTGGATGGGAATCATTCACCCAAAGTGGTGAATGGGTCCCATAGGTCCTATTTTGACTGCTAAAGTGTTGGGGAGTGTGTAAATTAAGTTTATACGTTGATATTGTCATGTTTTTGATTGAAATATGCCTTGGGATGCATAATATAGGGTCTTAGGGGCCTATTACTGATGAAATTGAGGTCATAAATGCAAGAGAGCCCAAAATCCAATGTGAAAGTGTAAATAAATATACTTTACAACATTAAATTAAGGAAAATTTGAGTCTATTTAGCTTAGAAGGGCCCTAAATCCCATGTGAATGTATGAAACACATTACAACACTAGATTAGGCCCACCTTAGTTTACAAGCCTCCTAAATTTAATGTGAAGGTGTAAAAAAACACTTTACAACATTAAATTAAGGCAGAGTTAAGTTATTTATCTTTAAAAGGGCCCAAGACCTAATGTGGATGTGTAAAACACCTCACAACACTAGATCAATGCATCATTAAGTACAATTTATCATTAATTATTCCCAAATTAGGTGTTAAAATTTACACAATGATATTTTTGACATTACATAGAGATCAGTTATTTGGTGCTTTAACAAATTTTGAATTAAGAGAGTTTTGGTACAAGTGATTCAAGAAAAGAGACTACTTTTAAAGTTGGAAAAGTAGAGAAGAATGAGGAATTTGATCCAGATGAGTTTGATGAGTTAGAAGAAAACTATGTGAGGAGATTGAAAATGGGAACTAAAAAATATAGAGGTAAGTTACCTTTCAAATGTTTCAATTGTGGAAAGATAGGTCATTATGCTTCAAGATGTCTAGTCAAAGTTTCAAATAAAAAATTTAAGGAGAATAGAGGCAAATAAATTGAGAAGTTATTATGTTAAAGTAGATGCCAATATATATGATGATAAATTTAATTACTCAAATGATGAAAATGATGAATGCTTGTTCATGGATCTAAATGTTGGAACTAATTCTGCTAACTCTAAGAGATATATGATGGAAGTTACTTCAAAAGCAAGTCATAATGGAACTATGGTAACTACTTTTCATGCTAGAGAGGAAAAAAACTATTAGATTATTAATAGAGGATGCTCAAATCACATGACAGATGATAAGAGTAATTTTTTAAAATTGAGAAGTTTGAAGGTAGTATTTTTAAGTTTGGTGATGATACATCTGCTAAGATACGTGGAAAAAGGTTCAATTAGTTTTGATGGAAAGCAAAATACAAATTAAAGGGTTTCTAAAATAATCTTCTAAGTGTAGGACAAATGTGTAGTAAAGGATATAATCTTGTATTTCAAGATTGTGGTTGTGAGATTAGGAAAGGATCTCGAACTTTGGTTGCTATAGGAAGAAGGACAAATAGAAAATTTTATCAACTTAAGGGTGTTGATGGTATGTGCTTTATGACTCAAACCAATGAAAGTTGGCTATGGCAGAGAAGAATGTATCACATCAATTTTGATAGTCTAGTGAGGATCAGCTCTGCTCAAGCTATGAGAGATCTGCCAAAGATTATGAACCCTATAAATGCAGTTTGCAAGGAATGTTAGGTTGGGAAGCAAACAACAAAAGGTTCAGTGTCAAATAATATTCTATCACAAGACCTTTGGAGTTGGTGCATACAAACTTTGTGGACCTACAAGAATAAGAATTTTCAAGGTGACAGGTATTTCATGTTATTGATTGATGATTACTCTAGAATGACTTGGGTAACTTTTCTCAAAGAAAAATCAAAGCTCTGGATAATTTTAAGGCATTTAAAGCTATGGTTGAGAATGAAATAGATATGAAAACAAATGTTTGAGATCTAATAGAGGTGGAGAGTTCACCTCCAATTATTTTAATAGATTTTTGTGAAGATCATGAGATAAAGAGATATTTGTTAGCTCCTAGGACTCCTCAATAGAATGGATTTGTGTAAATGAAGAATAAGGCTATTCAAGAAGTAGCAAGGACAATGATGAAGGAAGAAAATCTATCAAATTTATACTAGAGAGAAGCAATTCATACTATAGTCTACATACCTAACAAAGCGCAAGCAAGGACAAATAGTTCAAAGACTCCTTATAAGTTATGGTATGGAAGAACTCCTACTGCTAAATATTTTAAAGTGTTTGGAAGCAAGTATTATATCAGAAGAGATGAAGGAAACTTAGAAAAGTTTGATGCAAGATCTAATGAAGGAATCTTCCTTGGATACTCTATAAAGAGTAAGGCTTATTGGTGTTATAACAAGAGGCTAAAAATGATTATTGAAAGTGCAAGTGTCAAAATGGATGAAGACTTACATAAAAGTTCAGTGTTGATAGAAGGGTATGAATCATATGAGTCCTCTTGTAGAGAAGAAGAGAACGATGATGGTAAGGAAAAGAAGTGTTGGTTAAAGAGGAAGAAGCTCCAGAAAGGATCCCTAAGACCCCGTAGTATGTGTAGGAGAATAATTTTGAAGATCATATCATTGGTGACAAAAGCAAAGGTGTATTGACAAGAAGAAAGGTTGCTATAACAGAAGAACAAGTGAATTTATGATTACTTTCCAAAGCTGAACCTTAAATAGTGATTGATGCATGAAAAGATGAATTTTGGATCAACGATATGGAAGAATAACTAACGTAGATTAAGAAGAATCAGACTTGGGAACTTGTCCTAAGACTAGCAAACAAGAATGTGATTGGAAATAAATGGGTGTTTCAGAACAAGCTAAATGAGAATGGAGAAGTTGTTAGGAACAAGGCAAGGCTTGTGTGTAATGGCTACTCATAAGTAGAAGGAATAGAATTTGAGGATAAATTTGATTCAATGGCAAGGATGGAGGCTATTAGGATGTTCTTGGATTTTGCAACACATAAGGATTTCAAGGTTTATCAGATGGATGTGAAGTTTTCATTCTTGGATGGTGAGTTGGAAAAAGAAGTATTTATTGAACAACTAGAAGGCTTTCAGTTATCAAATAATCCTAACATGCTCTACAGATTGAACAAGGCATTATATGGGCCCAAGCAAGCTCCTAGAGCATGGTATGCAAGATTGGAAAGGTACTTGTTGCAATAGGGATTCAATAAAGGTACCAGAAATAACAATCTTTATTTTAAATTTGATAAAGATCAAATATTTATTATGGTTGTGTATGTTGATGATATAATATTTGGAGGAAATGAAAGTATGTGCAAGAGATTTGCAAAAGAAATGTAGAAATAGTTTGAAATGTCTATAAATGGGGAGATGAATTTATTTCTTGGGCTTCAAATCAATCAAACAAAGAAAGGAATATTGATATCTTAGTCAAAATATGTTAAGGAAATGTCGATGAAGTTTGGAATGGAAGAATATAAACCAATATGCACTCCTATGGTTACTGGTTGCAAGTTGATCAACAATGAAGATTCTCTTAAGGTTGATTAAAGCAAGTATAGATCAATGATAGATGGACTGTTATACCTAACTGATACTAGACTTCATATCATACATGCAATTTTTCTTGTAGCTAGATTTCAAGAAGATCCCAGAGAGTGACATGTGGTAGTAGTAAGCATAATATTCAGATACTTGAAGGGCACTCTAGAACATGGTTTATGGTATCCAAAGGATACTAATGTCTCTCTAAGTGCTTATACAAATGCATATTTGGGTAGGTTGTGTGGATGATAGGAGAAGTACAAGTGGTGGTGCTTTCTCTCTTGGAAGCAAGTTGGTTTCATGGATAAGTAAGAAATCTTGGATTCGGTTTCTTTATCTACTATAGAAGTAGAATATATTACTACAACATCATGATGCACATAGGTGTTGTAGATGAAGAAAACATTGAAGAATATCAGAGTGTCATATGATGAACCAATTCCTATCTTATGTGACAATACAAGTGTTATCAATATTTCAAAGAATCTGGTAATGCATTCAAGGACAAAGCATATTTCAATTTGGTATCACTTTTTTAGAGAAAAATTTGTAGAGAATGAGGTGAAGCTAGAGTATGTTCCTATTAAAGATCAAGGTGCAAATATCTTCACAAAGGCTCTTCTTAAGGATACATTTGAGTATCTCCTAGAGAAGTTAGGGGTTATTTTCCCTCCTTATTTCAATTAGATGCATAAGATTATGCATAAGTCCAATGGATTTCAAGATTCATTCCTTGTTTTGGACTGATGTTGGTGGCTACCTCTCAGGGGGAGCAGGTAGTGGCATTGTTGGTCGTTACAATTAGGGGGGTAAGTGGTCATTATGTGGGAAGAGAGTAAGCATGAAAATGTTGTCCCTTGCCAATTATGTCAAAGGATATAGGTTTCAGTAGTCATTGATTGATAATACATGTTGTGTACTCCTAAGGGGGAGTGTGCAGAGAAGTGAATTGAAAAGGAAATTGTGGAGTAGGTGTATGTGTGATTGATGTCAAAGGGGAAGCAAGTAAAAGGAAATATGTGTTGCTATTTTTCATTGATGTCAAAGGGGGGGAGAAAGTTAGCTAAAAAACCATATGAAAAAAGGGAGAGAGAAGTCGTATAAAAAGAAAAGTGTTGGAAAGAGTAGATGCTTGCGTAAGAGGGAGCAATGTGCAGTAATGTGTAGTATATCTGTTCATGATCAGAGTTGTTATTAATGGTTTTTCATATCATGTTTTTCCATCAATGAAAAGGGGGAGATTGTTGGAAGTATGTGTTTTCATTAATGTCAACAAATCTTCGTTGTTGCATTGATGTCAACCTATGAAGATGCTTTGATTGGTTACATTTTTTTTGTCATTAGTAGTTTCACTGATGTCAACCTCTAGTATTGATTTGATGAGCATATGTTTGTGGATGTTCAACCTATTGTGTGGTTGAGATGTTGTGGTTGAGATGCTGAGAAGTTGTTGCAGATGTTGAGATGGTGTTTGTGGCAGAGTGGTCTTCAATGTTTTTCTCTGCATTTCTTCATGATTGAAGATATACTTGTGTGGTTTGGATATGTTGATTATATGTGTTCCAACGTGTTATATCCAGAGTTTCATATTCTAGATCATTTGGTAGAAGTTGTGTGAACACTAGTGTGTGAACTATGAAGTAGTGTTGTCTGGGAGAAATGGTTTTGCTCCACATTTCTCTGCGTTGTGGTTTTTGGTTTTATGGATCTAGGAGTGTGCTTATAGTATTTATATCTATCTCCAATCTAATTTGTTTGATTTTTTTTATCTACAAGGTTGGATTTGTGAGTTGCAATGTGTGGAAGGTTAACTAGGTGTACAAAATGATTATGTTCTTTAGGTGTATGTTGTTGCAAAGGATTTGTTAGATTGTAGGGTGTTGATGGAATATTCCAAATTGTTTTTAAGTGTGTGTGTGGACCATGATTCATTTTTGGTTCAAAGGAAGGGTGATCCCACAATATTGGTTTACAATTTTTGGCCAAACTGGACATTGAACTGATTTTTTCTAACTAAATCTTCACTTTCGAGCACCCATAGTGGCTAAACCGTGAGGAATTTGAAGATGATGCAAAATAGTGATTTGTGAAATTTTGTCTATAGATAAATATTTTTTTTCAAAATTTTTGGAATTAGATTGTACTTCTTTTTCCATCTCCTTCAAAAACTAGTTTTTTTCAATAAACACTATTTGCAAGGAGTGATGCTCACCGTATACAACATAACTTTTTTTCCATGAAGGATAAAATTCTTTTTTTGAATTTAGATTTATAACTATGATATCTATCCCTTTCATTTGGTTTCATAGTGTTTTATTGAATATTTTTCCATTAATCAAGTTTTGAAGTCAAGCCAATTACAATTCAAACATAGGTTGACCATATACAACATAACCTTTTTTTGTATGTATCGAAATTCAAAAAAAAAATTATTGGATCAAGGATATCAATACCTAGCCTACACATATTTTTCAAAATTTTGTTTTGATAATCTACTATTTTTCCACATGTGTAGAACAGAGAGCTTGATTTTTGGTAAAAAACATATGTTTAATCAAACTAAAAAAATAAATACATAATAAAACCAAAACTTATTAAAATTATATTCATTTGATAGCTCATTCTGAGGACTACCATCATCTAGTTGGGTCTGTGAAGTCTCCTACATTTTCATCCTCAAATCAAGCTTCAAAGGGAAATTTTTTTGGAGATTTTTGGTGCCAAAGGGGAAGAAAGGGGGAAAGGGGAGGTTTGAGGGTTTGAGCGAACTCCCATTGGGTTTGCTCCAACCCCCTTTCCACAAAGTTTCCCTTTTGTTTTTGGGAAATGTGAATTATGGTGGAACCCAACATTTAATAGGTTTGCTCGAAGGGGGATTTGAGCAAACCCATTTTGGGTTTGCTCAAACCAAATGTTCATTTGAACCCCAAAAAACCAAAATTTTCTCCATGGGGGCATTTTTTGCAATTTTCCTTCCTCACTACAATTGTAAACCAGTTTTGTAGGTTTACCCAGAAGCATGTACTTAAATTTTTAATGGTGTTAACATAAGTTCGACCAACCTTGGGTGTTTACACTAATTGCAGATATGCTTTGGTATTTGTGAAAGCATGGTGTGGTGGGTATATGTGGATTTAGATCTAAGTTAAGTTTTGATGTGGTCTACCTTCATTCATCTCCATCGTAAGAATGTTTTGGTGCCAACCTAATTTGAATTTGCACATTTGAGGTGCATAACCAACCTTGAAATATTTTTTTAAGGTTGAGAATGGTATAAAGGCAAGTTGAATTGTTAGAGAAGAGGGGGTAGATACGAGGATGTGTTGAAATGTGAATTTAATCATATGCAAAGATCTGAAGTGCAAGCTTAAATTCCTATGACTCCAATACAATGAGCATAAGGGTCTACATTTGTAGAGTACCTAAAGTTTTTATAACAATGAGGAAAAACCCACAAAAGTGGTTTACAATTTGAGTGAGGAAGGAAAAATGGCAAAAAATGACCCCATACAAGAACAATTGGTTTTTGGGGTTCAAATGAACCCTTTGATTCGAGTGAACCAAAAAAGGGTTCGAATGAACCCTAGTTCGTGCGAACCAGTTAAATGCAAGGTGGACCCCATTCCCACCAAAAAAATAAAGAAAAATATTTTTTGAGAGGGGGTTCGAATGAATCCTAGTTCGAGTGAACCCGTGGGGGTTCGCAGGGTTCGCTCAAACACCCTTATTCCCACCTTGTCATCCTCTAGCATCAAAAAGTCAAGAATTTTATGTTTTGAAGCTCGGGTTGAGGATGAAAATGAGGAGACTTCACAAACCCAACTGGAATCAGTTAGTCTTTGGAACGAGTTATCCAATGACTATAATTTTAATATGTTTTGGTTTTATTATGTATTTGTTTTTCTAGTTTTATTAAACATGGATTTTTCATCGAAAATCAAGCTCTTGTTCTACATGTGGAAAAATAGTAGATTATCAAAAAAAAATTGAAAAATATGAGTGCACTAGTTATTGAAGTCCTTGATCCAACAAAAAAATTTTGAATTTTGATACATACAAAAAAAGTTGCGTTATACGGTCCACCTATGTCTGAATTGTAGTGGTTTGACTTCAAAATTTGATCAAAGAAAAAATATTCAATAAAAAACTATCTAACCAAGGAAGCACTAGATATCGGAGTGCACAAATCTAAATTCAAAAGAATTAGAATTTTATCCTTCATGGAAAAAAAATTATGCATTATATGGTGAGCTCACTCCTTAAAAATGTTGTTTTCTCAAAAAACTAGTTTTGAAGGAGATGGAAAAAGAAGTGCAATCTAATTCCAAAAATTTTTAAAAAAATAATATTTAGAATTAATAGACAAAATTTCATGAAACTCTAGTTTGCATCATCTTCAAATTTCTCACAGTTTAGCCGCTATAGGTGCCCAAAAGTGAAGATTTAGATAGAAAAAATTATTTCAGTGCCCAGTTTGGCCAAAAATCGTAAACCAATATTGTGGGATCACCCAATGAGATGGAGGTTACTGATGGTGTAGAGTTGTAGTGGTGGATTTTTTTGTTGCTCTGAGATGGATTTCTCATTGTGACAATCTTCTTCTTCTTTCTGATCTGATAGTTAGCCCTTCTTTCTTTGGGAAATGAGCCCTCCAATAGTGAGTCTATTGTAATCGATGTTGTAATTAATTTATATTGTTAGCTAATGCTCACTGTGGTTTTTCCCTTCTTGAGTTTTCCAAGTAAATATGGTTTTCTCATGTGTTTGGATGTGTTTGCATTATTGTTTCTCATGTTTATGTTTTGCTAATGCATGACAAGGGTTTAATGGTTGTTAAGGGTTTATGAGACTAAAGCAAATCTGAAAGTTAATGAGGGTTTTTGATGTTTTAATGTACAACTGATTCACCCTCCCCCCCACTCTCAGTTGTCTTGGGAATTCAACAAAGTGAAGCAACATTGTTTTCCATAGTTCAAAGATACAACCACCTACTTACATTTTGCAACATGGATTAGTTCAACATAAATTTCATGTTTTCAATCACATGAATCATAATCCTCCTAGAAAAAACATTTTTATTTATCTTCAAGAAAAACACAAATGAATTCATGAGAAACATTACAAATGTGGACAATTTAAAAAAAAAAAATACATTTTCTAAGAGTGGACTCAAAGGAAAATAATGATAAAAAATAAAGTGAAATACTATCATGATTTCCTACTCCACATGCCCTTGGGGGAAATACACATGACTACCTTTAGGTCATGGAGCAATGTGAGGGCACCAACACAAGCATGCCACCTATTTCAAGATGTCTCAAAGAAATGTGATCTCAAAATGGACTTTTAAAATTTTTTACAAGCTATCAAGTAAATGAAACTAGTAGCCATAAAGTTCAAGCCTACAACTTTTGTCAACATCCTACCTAGACCTATGCCAAAATGGGAGCTTTGGACACAATATGGACATTAATCAAAGAATAAATGAAGGGATATTTTTTCCCATGTTATCATTACAACTATCTTGCTAGGCATGTATGCAAAATGTGAAAGCATGGACAAAGCATGTGAACTATTTTGTAGTTAGATGCCCAAAAACACCAATATTCATTTCCATGTTGAAATACAACTAGCTACATGTGCCCTACGTGCAAAAACAACAAACCTTAAAACATGTGCCATATTTCTTATGTGTTTTTAAAATATATATTGTATTATACTTATATTTAATAATTTATATTATATATAGAATATAATATATAACAATAAATATATAACTATAATATAAATATATTATAAATTTGGTGGTTTAAAATTTTTGTTTATTTTGTTTTCCTCGTTTTTGAGGCTATTTTTTGACATTTAAAAAAATAATAATAATTTGTTAGTATTGAATTGATATCGACTACTACTGATGCTATAATTGCAATGCATGCTAGATCTATTTTCACATAGAATGATTAGTTTTGTGTCATTATGTACTAGCTCTTGTACTATAAAGACCAAATGCCACAAGGCAAGGGATTGGCATGACACAAAATGACTCAAAATTTAAAATCTTGATTGTGTTGAATAAGTGACAAACAACTTGCTATACATATGTTTTTGGTGAGTATTATTTGTATATGTTGACATGACTAGGCATTTCATGTATTTCATTATAAAATGCTATTAAATGGTATTTTTTAGTTCCTAACTTTATAAGGATTTAATTATTTTGTAATTACATGTGCTTTTTTGTGTGTATCAAAATACTTTTCCCTATGAAGAATCCTGAAAGAATTAAGGATTTGGATAATAATGATTAGGTGCATAAACAAGACAATGGTGAAATTACTTTGAATTTCCTATCAATGTATCCCTTGCACCTCCTAAGATTGCAAGTGCTAATTATATTAATCTCAAAAGAAATTCTCTTTGAAATTCAATACTTATAGGACGAAATTGTCAAAAGAAATGACATAAGCATCAAACTACCCCACACAAACCAAAGTCTTTGAGATACAACAATCAAATATGAAAATTTAAAAGAGTTGTATCTAGGAGGTATTTTCCACAATGTGTCAAATTATGATATTGCTATCAGGATTCAACCATGTAGTTTTCGAGTCAAACTCATTGACCCATGTTTCATGAGTAGTGGTTCACAAGAACCCATCTCTCATGATATCTAATGAATGGTCCACTTAGCACTCTTTGCATCTAGGTGATGCTCACAGAGCTTAAGCACTAGGCCTTCTCGGGAGGTCACCCATCTCAGTACTACTCCAACTCAAGTGTGCTTAACCACAGAGTTTTCCCCAAGGTTTTGCAAATGGGATTGCAAGCTAAGTAGGCTTAACCTTGGGGAAAACTCCATGGTTAAGTGCGCTTGAGCTGGAGCTTGAGTTGGAGCAGTATTAGGATGGTGATCTCCCAGGAAGGTCAAGTGCTTCACCTCTATGAACATCACCTAGATGCAATGAGTGCTAACTGGACCATTCATTATCATGAGAGATGGGTTTTTGTGAACCACTACTCATGAAACATGGGTTAATGAGTTTGACTTGAAAACTACATGATTGAATCCTGATAACAATATCATAGAATTGTATAAGTCTCTGACTAAAATTCCAAAATTTAACAGGAATTTTCTATCAACTAAATAGAAAGAAAACCACGTAAACAATCTACGAACAAAGTACATTATAAATTTTGTAATAGCCAAAGCTAAAAACTTACTTAACTTACCATTGTTGAAGATAATACTTTGGAATAGGGGATATCCATAACAAATATAAGTAAACACCAATATGAATGCAAATCCTAAAGCTAGGAAATGCTACAGTAAACTATCATTCAGGTTGTTGGTGTTTGGCCCAGTGCTTCACCTCTATGAACATCACCTAGATGCAATGAGTGCTAACTGGATCATTCATTATCATGAGAGATGGATTTTTGTGAACCACTACTCATGAAACATGGGTTAATGAGTTTGACTTGAAAACTACACGATTGAATCTTGATAACAATATCATAGAATTGTACAAGTCTCTGACTAAAATTCCAAAATTTCACAAGATTTTTCTGTCAACTAAATAGAAAGAAAACCACATAAACAATCTACGAATAAAGTACAATAGAAATTTTGTAACAGCTGAAGCTAAAAGTTTACTTGACTTACCATTGTCGAAGATAATACTTTGGAATAGGGGATATCCATAACAAATATAAGTAAACACCAACATGAATGCAAATCCCGAAGCTGGGAAATGCTATAGTAAACTATCATTGAGGTTGTTGGTGTTTGGCCCAGTGCTTCACCTGTATGAACATCACCTAGATGCAATTAGTGCTAACTAGACCATTCATTATCATGAGAGATGGGTTTTTGTGAACCACTACTCATGAAACATGGGTTAATGAGTTTGACTCGAAAACTACATGATTGAATCCTGATAACAATATCATAGAATTGTATAAGTCTCTAACTAAAATTCCAAAATTTCACAAGAATTTTCCGTCAACTAAATACAAAGAAAACTACATAAACACTACGAACAAAGTACAATAGAAATTTTGTAACAGCTAAAGCGAAAAGCTGACTTGACTTACCATTGTCGAAGATAATACTTTGGAATAGGGGATATCCATAACAAATATAAGTAAACACCAATATGAACGCAAATCCTTAAGCTGGGAAATGCTACAATAAACTATCATTGAGGTTGTCGGTGTTTGACTGGAGATTGCGAGTAGTTGTTGAAGTTTGGAAAAGCAATTTGCCAAAATATTGGATTGATGTACGAACAAACCTCCACAACTGCCCATGCATATGATGAAGGCGAGTAATGACGTACTCGATTTCGGAAGCTCATTATAAATAAGCAATGAGAAGTTTCCTCGAACTTTCTTTGGGAAAGAACGTTTTTCATCCGTGAGAAGGAAGTTTCCTTGGACTTTCTTTCTTCTTTGTTGGACCAGCCGTATGAAGCAGGTTTCCCTGTCAAAATATTTTAGTGGTGTGAGAAGGAAGCTTCTTCCTCAAATTTTCTTTAATCTTATGAGAAGGAAGCTTCCTTCAACTTTCTTTGATCAAGCAAGGAAAGAAGGAATGGCTGACACTTGTAATTGGGTACCTGATTGTTGGTGACGTGTTTGTGGAGGCCATTGCATGGAAGAAATTGTTGACTAAGGAGGTTAGGCAATGAGAGGGATTCAAATAAGTTGAAAAGCCCTGGATCAGTACTATTGAAACGCCATTGACCACGAACGTTGGTGAAGTTCGAAGTTATTAGAAGCATGAATCCGCTCTTTAGGCCTCGATACTTGAAGTCATAACTAGCGTATATATATTTTGTATGGTCTTATGAGGGGTTTGGGCTTCTATATTCATAGAGCAGGATGTTCCATGGGAAAAAAAAATTTGTGCTAGGGGAATAATTAAAATCTTTTTCCAAAAAAAAAAAGAGCCCCTACCTTTTATTAGGAATGAATATTTCAGCTGGTGAAATTGGGGTGGGGCTAGAAATTGCCCCTACAGCTTAGGAGTTTTTTATGCCACTTGTCTCTCATCTAAAATTTTAAATTCTTATTAAAAAATAAAAAATGAGAGAATTTTCATTTATTTATTATTTTTTATCAAAGCACTATAGTTCATTCCTTAAATTTTGAAGCTTAAAATTTTAAGCAAAATTGCAAGATTAAATCCATGGGACCAAGAACTTTAAAATATTCCTAAAACTAAGCAAAGATATGCCGAGATTTTTAAGAAGCCCTCCATGGGACCTTTCACCTTTAATATATATAAAATGCTTGAGAGATATGTGGTTAAAAATGGTGACTGGATATTGATATGTGGAGTCATAACTAAGCGGTATATATATATGTGTGTGTGTGAGAGATATGTGCAACCATAAAAATAAGTGATAGGTGAATATATATGGAGAGCCAGAAATTAGTATAGTTATGTAATTTAGTTGAAAAATGTTTTAGTGTAATAGTGTATTGGAATTGGTATATTTTTAGTTGGATTTGGTTTATGATTTGATTCTTAAATTTTATTTTAATTTTGTGTATTTATTACTTAATTCTTATTATTATATCATCATTTTCATTTACATCTATATTTATTCTTGACATCTATGTTTATATTATTTTTGTAAGGTACATATCAATTTCATACAATAGATCAAGGTCATAATATTTTGGATTGAATCCAAGTCGTTCAGGATTGAATTGTAGTGTTTTTGAAACTACATAAAATTTATGCATTTATTAGACCAAGGACATTAATTTCTAGACAATGAAAAATGGGATTAATGATACACGATCAACAACATTTAGCCATTACAAATTATAGAGTTAAGCATTGTCTATCACATTTAAGTATTTAATATTAATTATAATTATATATTTCTATTCCTAATAATCTATAGATGAATTTATACTTAATAATCTATAGATTAATTTTTGTGCCGACTGAGGCGGACAAGACCGAATGCCCTTTCGTTGACATTCACCTTGACGATGTCATTGCTTTGCCTTACTCTTCGGGCACCACAGGTCTCCCCAAGGGCATAGAGCTGACAAATGGAAACACAGAGAAGAATATAATTAGATAGTGTGGATAAGGATGTAGATGAAATACATGTAGGATAAGAATAAAACAGATTAGATCAAATTATGAGTGGTGAGAAATTGATAAGATATAGAAAATATCAAACATTTAGATAGAATAAGGATGGACATGATATTCATGTAAGATAAGAATGAGACATATTAGATCAGATTATAAGCAGTGAGAAACTATAAGATACAGATAAATTATTTCATGATTACCTATTTATGACGTAATCATCCATGACTAATAAATATATAAAAAATCAAAACTTATCCCCAAAAAAAGGTGTCAAATTGAATTCCAACATTTATACACTAATCATTCCAAAACAAAGAAAAAATTGCGACCCGTACACATTATCACAGAATCAATCGTCCAATTTACTATATCATGGACTTTTAGGTCTTTTTTAAGCGCCGCCAAAGCACGCCCTTCGATCAATTCATTTATCTGAACGGTGTCGAATTTTGCCTGACAGTACTGATTCATGACTGAGACCTGCATGTGCTCTAGTAATTGTGGGCCGATTAGATTAGGACATTAAGTTACAAAGTGGGAGGGAGAATATTATTTGGTGTATTAGAAAGAACAGTCACCCGGGCCACTGCCCGCGATAACAAAAACGCAACGATTCGACAGATGACAGGCTGGATCTGTGGAATAGCGAATGTTGATCTGTCATATTGGTGGACGTCGTGCGATGGCGTTCCCAACACTATAAATGTGACAACCAACCGATGAATTTCAGAGGTTCTAAATATAGTATATTGGAGTTATTCAAGACGATTCTGGTCATGTACCTATCAGTTCATAAGAGGTTAAGGGTTTATTTCAGAACTTTTATGAGAAGTATTTCAAGGAAGATTCAAATATCTCATCCTCATAAGGGTGGATATTGAGTATAGTCAGTTTTTAGATCGAAAATTTCTTATGGAAGATTTAGAACTGTACTATTTTTTTAATGACTTCCAACAAGAGTCCTGGAATTGATGGGTTGTCAGTGGAATTTTATCAATGTGGTAGCACATTAAAGATGATTTCTATCTATTTTATTTGGAGGTTGTTACACAAGTTTTTTTAGGCTTAATATCAATAAGGGTCTTGTTAAGCTCCTTTCGAAAGCGAAAATGAAGACTCTATATATGGTTGGCGTCCTATCACTTTGGTTAACACTTGTTACAAAATTATTGCTAAAGTTATTGCTCCTAGAATTAAACTGGTGGTGAAAGGGATTGTTAAGCCAAAACAAATTGGGTTCCTTAGAGGAAATTTATCCTTGATAACTTGATCCTTGCTTGGGAAACTATAGAATGGGCTCAATGATAGGGACAAAATGCCTTATTGGTGAAGCTAGATTTTGATAACACCTATGATAGAATGCGATGAAGCTTTATTCTTAAAATGCTTTAGTGGCCAGGAATTGGTTCTAAGATTTGAAAACATGTCCAAATGTTTTTCAATGATGCTAATGCTCAGCTAGTTGTTAACAAAGAGTTATCAAAATCTTTTCCCTTGCAATGTTCAATCAGGCATGGTTGTCCATTATCACCTTTTCTTTATGTTCTTGTTGCTAATGCTCTTGGGTTTTTGCTACAAAAGTATAATCAAATGAACATAATAAGGGGTATTTCTATACCTAACGATGCAATGGTTCTTAACTCGAACATTTTGTTGATGATAGCATGCTCTTTCTTCAAAATTCTGAAGAGGAGATTCATAACGTGATGGAGAAACTTGAAAAATATTGTGTTGTATCTGGTTCTAAATTAGCTCATCATAAAACTGAATTTCTTATGGTGAAATCTGATCTTGTCCCTGATTGGATATCAGAAGGATGGAAGCAAATTAAACATGGAAGAATTTCTCACTAAATGGGCATCCCCTTTGGGCTAGGTGTTGTTAGAGTAAAGGTTTTAATTTAATCATGTTGATTAAATTACCTTTATTCATCTCTTAAGATTTCACTTTTGTTTGCATTTTGTGACATTTAATAATTATATTAATTATTAAATGTCTACCTATTAGGGTTTCTTTTAGGGTTGCACAATATCCTTTTATAAGGATTCATCATTGTAATTTATCTCTCTTGGATGAATACATTTTTCAGCTTTCAAAGCACCCTTGCTTGTTTGTCTCCATCTCTTCTTTCTGTGATAGGTTATTTGCATACAGTGATCTTTCGTCCGTGGAGGTTGCCACCGGCATGGTATCAAAGCTCTAGGATCAAGGGCTTATTCTTTTTCCTCAAGATATCAGCCTACGCAGTTTTTTCTCGCTCAAGGGTTTCATTCCGTTTCCCCATAATCGCAGGGTTTCCATCATTTTTAAGAAATTTTCAATTTGATCTCTCAAACAGTGCATGCCAGTGAAAAAAGGACATCATGGGTGCACTCAGAAGGCCAAAAAACCCCTATTTTCATATAAAATATGATAGGGTTTGCTGAAAATTGATTTTTTAGTGTTTTTTGGGGAATTTCAAAAAAATGGCCAAAAAAATCTGTACGATTGTACGGATCCGTACGGACGAGATGATTTTTCTTTCATCTTTTTGGTCGCTGCATCAATTTTGAGCTGCCTCATTTTTCGTGCCCTTTTGATTTATGCCTCGATTTTTGTGCATGAAGGTTCAGCGGAATATTTTTGGTTTAAAGCCTAAATGGGTACTTTTAGTAAAACGGGAATATCTCGGGCGTTTTAGCTTGTATTTTCGAATGAAAATAGGTGTTGGAAAGCTGGTTCCAGCGCCATTCTGATAGATGAGGTTTCATTTCCTGGTTTTTTCATTTTGATGCTGGTTTCCTCAGTCAAAATTAGAACAAACTTTTTGCACTCCCGGAGCCATATCTTTTGCATACGGACTCCATTTTTTGCAAACGAATAGGCGTTGGAAAGGTGTTTCTGTGAAATTTCCAGATCTGCAATTTATTTTTCTAGAATCTATGCCAGGTATTTTTTATTCAGTTTTTTGTGTTTTCACACATCTGTCAATTACTTGGACATTTTGGCACCTAGAAATGATTTGTTTGCGTGGGATGGCTTTATTTGATTTACTTTATCAATATTGAGGTCAGTTAGTCTCAGATTTGTTAATTTGAAGAGTTATCATGGGTTTTTCTACTCACCCTTCAGTTGTTTTTCTGGAACGGGGTAATTATGAGTCATGGGCAAAGGGCATACTTACACACTGTAGGTGGCTTAATATTTTGCCTTATTTGTATGATCTCATACCTGAACCAGCAACTTCAGAGGGAAAACTAGCTTGGGATATCATTAGAAATCACATAGTAGGAGTTATTTTGTCTAGTGTTGATTCTGACACTGTGTGGGCTATATCGAAGCATTAATTGTCCTCACCCACTTTGGGCACGTCTTTGGGAGATCTATGGAGACCCCAGTCTTTCTCCATTCCCAGAGGATCCTGCTTCAGATTGTCTTGTACCCATTGGTTGGAGAGATAACACACCTTTTGATCATGATACTTTAAAGGAACTTCAGTATTTAGACACCCTTACATATTTTGATGAATCAGAGGATTGTCTCACAGTTCCTACTCTTCAGACTAAGATTATAGCATGTATCAACATCATCTCCTATTGTTCCCGATCAGTTTGATATTGCCTCTTCTTTGGCTCCTATTGATTTAGCTAAGCAGGACATCATACATCTTCGACATGGCTACTTGGGATTCTTATCTTGCAGGCATTTCGTCTTTGTTTGTAGAGTCCTATATTGCAAATTTGGAGGATTACTTTGAGGATTTTCAACTCCTCTTTGTTGACAACCATATTCCAGCTATTAGCCCACCATCATCTGTGCATTTAGAGGTTGCAATTTTTGAGTCTTCAGTTCAGTTTGGATTTGACATCTTTTGTTTCAGTTCAAACAGAGAGATTCTTCAGCATCCTATTATGGCACACATCTTGAGACAGATTGATTCTTCTCTCTTCACAGGGTTTCTTCATCTTCGTCCTTTGGATCCATTTATTCCCAAGGGGAGGAATATTATATGCCGCTTCAGGATCTCTTTCTGGATTCTACCTCAGGCATCCATATGTGCGACAGGAGTTTCTTCATTGTGGGGGGGCCTTCTAGTCTCTTTCTTTTTCTCCTATGGAGACCATTTACATGTACTTATATGATAGAAGCTGTCTATGGGGGGTCTTATGTTATCCACCTCCTATCCTTCTGTTATTAGTGCATTTATTTCTTTCATCTCTTTTTGGAGTAGAGTTTTTCCCATGAGGTTTTCTCTATTTCTCCACTTTATAGAGATTTGGTTGTAATTGGGTACTTGATCAGGCCTTGTTGCCGGGACCCAAGTTTACTTTCTTGCATTGTAGTTACCTTTGCTTTCTTGCACATGTTTGTAACTGCACTTTTGCTCATCTTAAGGGGGGGTGTTAGAGTAAAGGTTTTAATTTAATCATGTTGATTAAATTACCTTTATTCCTCTCTTAATATTTCACTTTAGTTTGCATTTTGTGACATTTAATAATTATATTAATTATTAAATGTCTACCTATTAGGGTTTCTTTTAGGGTTGCACAATATCCTTTTATAAGGATTCATCATTGTAATTTATCTCACTTTGATTAATATATTTTATAGCTTTCAAAGCACCCTTGCTTGTTGGTCTCCATCTCTTCTTTCTATGACAGGTTATTTGCATGCAGGTGATCTTCGAGGTCTGTGAAGTTGGCTTTCTCAACTTCAACAAATCTATCATCATCATCTATCATCATCATCATCTCTAATAAAGTCTCATCAGATCATGGACTTGTTGGATCCTCTTGTCATCATCTCACTTCCGCACTAACATCGCATCATGAATAGTCCATCATGCATCCATCCTGCATCCACAAACCGTTAGCATGCATCCATCCTGCATCTACAAACCATCAGTATTTTGCATATCATCTCACATGCATATCATCATCATAATATAGATCTGTTAGTCTAAGCATCTCATAAATTATCCATAGCATATTACATCATCCATGTCATCCATCATCACATCATATCATCATTTAAGTTGTTTAGAATAATATAGATTTGTTATTCTAAGCATCTTAAACTCATCTCATTTGCATCATCATCCATAACCATCCATTTTGCACCTCTTTATTGCGAGATAAACCCTTAAATCGAATCTTTTCACTCGATCTCTCGAGGGGGCAATGTACCAGTGTACTTTCCGCTGGGGCATCCGAAAAATCAGAAATTTTTTAAATTTTGATCGTGACAAGTTTATTCTTTGAACCAACGCAACAAGTACATTGCTTCAAAGAGGGGCAAAATGTAGACATGTCAAATTGACATAATGCATTCAACTAGGTCATATTCATCCATTCAGCAAATAAATCAAGTTTATTTATCAATCTCCTAAAGTCATTAGTTTAAATCAAATAAATGAACTTGATCCCATCACCCTCATTTTAATTAAATAAATCAAACCTTTTATTTAATTAAATCATAATGCATATTCCATCCTTCTTGATTTAAATAAATCAAATATTTAATTCCTAAAAGTCAAAATCATCTAAGCACCATTAAATCAGCACAATCATCATGATTAAATACTAATCTCACCCACTTGCATTCTCTAGATTTGGCCACTTGCACATGAAATTGCATTTAATTGATTTATCAAAATCTTTATTTTTTAACTTGGCATAAAGGGAGAATATTCTCCAAGTTTGAATCTCCCCCCAAGTGGACATGTACACCCAACAGAGCATTTATGAGGCCTTACATGTCTCTTACATGTCCCCTTCCAAAGTCAAAATCAACATTTATTGCCAATTTGAATTCAAAATTTCCCTCTCATGGGCACTCTTCCCAAATCTTGCACATCCATTGACCACACATCACTTGACAAGTGGCCTTCTTTCATTGGTACAATCTTTAGTCCCACATTCTCCATGTTTGGCACACTTAGCATTTGAAAATCTTTAAATGAGAAGCTTCATCCTCAAGCAAATCCTCCACAACTTTTATGCAAGGTTACTCTCTAGATTTGAGAACTCATCTTGCTCATCATCTCCATTTGCATTTCATCATTTTGGCTTCTTAGCAAGGGTTGGGAAAGGGTCACTAGCACATGTGACACCAATCCACTATGGAATAAGTAATTGTTATTGTTTTCATAATGTTTTTAGTTTCATTTGGTCATGTATTGCATTTGGAAACATCTACAAGGTATTTCATAGGAGTTATTTTGATAGATTTGTGAAGTACTAACCCATGTTTGAGATGTTAGTATTTGCAGATTTAAAAAGATGCTCACACAAAGAATAAACTTGCCGCGATCAAAATTGAATTTTTTATTTATTTTTTCGGTTGCCCCAGCAGAAAGAAATACACTGGTACATTGCCCCCTCGAGAGATCGAGTGAAAAGATTCGATTTGAGGGTCGATCTCACGATAAAGAGGTTCAAAATGGATGGTTATGGATGATGATGCAAATGAGATGATTTTAAGATGCTTAGAATAACAAATCTATATTATCTTAAACAACTTAAATGATGATATGCTGTGATTATGCAAATGTATGATTTTATGAGATGCTTAGACTAATAGATCTATATTATGATGATGATATGTTGTAATTATGATATGCAGAATACTGGTGGTGTGTGGATGCAAGATGGATGTCCTATTGATGATGATTAACTATTTATGACATGATGTTAGTGTGGAAAAGATCCTAGATGATGACAAGAGGATCCAACAAGTCCATGATCTGATGAGACTTTATTAGAGATGATGATGATGATTTGCTTATCAAGGATTGGGATTTTAAAAGGGCTACTTACCTTATGTTTGATTACACGCGTAGGTACGATGCATCAAGGTATAAAAAACCAGGATGGCATTGTACCTAGTGCGATGGAATTTGAATCGACAAATAGATAGGAATATTCTTATTCACACTTGACATACAAAAACCTTGCTAGCATGTACCTAACAAAGCAAGTATTCGCCAAGTTATTTTACAAGAACATCCAACAAGCACAACAAACAAAAGAATAATGATCATTTCCCCATTCCTATCTCTCTAAATCCTTCGTTTGGATATCATCGAGAGGTCCTTGGAATGAGTGCAATAAGATAAATCAAAAGAAAAGATCAAGTACACAAACAAGTCAATTTTCTTCATACCTTTAGCTAGAGGGATGTGTTTTGATAGGATAAGAATCCAAGGTGATATCCAAAATGATGCCCATTGTCAGAACAATATATCCTAGGACATGCATTATATAGGATGATGATGGTTTGATAAGTTGCTTGATAGGCTATTTCTATATGGTTGATTGACATGTTTACGAGTGATCAAGAGTTTGATTTTGCATTTGACGGTTTGTTGCTTCAATTTTGGTTTTGCATTTGAAGCTTGCTTTTGATGATTGTTGTACTTGTTTCTATTTGTGTTGCCAAAGGATGAAGGTGGCGATCAGTTTATCATGGATGATTGATTATTTCGAGTGAAAGCGAAATGGGATGGATGGATTTTTTTAAATATTTGGATGTTTTTGACATTTTGAAATGTTTTGAGGCTGTTTTGGTGTTTCTAGATTTTTCAAATGTTTTGATTTTTGATTTTTTCAAATGTTTTTGGATTTTGTGAGATTTTATGAATGTTTTTGGATTTTTGTGTTTTTGAATGTTTTTGGATTTTGATGTCTCAGGGGCTGATCAAAGATGAGCCTTGCCTACGTTTAAGCTCAGAGACGATGTAGTTCGAATGCCATGTTTTTGACATTTTCTGACTTTTATGAATGTTTTTGGATTTTGATGTTTTTGGATGTTTTTGGATTTTGATCTTTCAAGGGCTAATCAAAGATGAGCCTTGCCTACGTTTAAGCTCAGAGATGACGTAGTTTGGATTCCAATGTTTTTGACATTTTTTTATTTTTTGTGTGTTTTTGGATTTTGATATGTTTTAAATGTTTTTGGATTTTCTAATTTTTTGATTTTTTTGGATTTTCGCATGATTTTGACGATTTGGATATGGATATGTGATTATATTAGTGCTTTGTTTGGGATTTTTGTTGAGAACTAAGCTAAGGTTGACTGATTGAATCGATGGATTGATGATGATGATGACATTATCGAGGATACACAACAGTGCAAGGATTTGATTGATTAGGATTGATGACGATAACATTGTTGAAGATGCACAACAATGCAAGGAATTTGATTGATCAGGATTGATGATGATAACATTGTTGAGGATGCACAATAATGCAAGGATAGTGTTAAGCAACACAATGATCGGGAAGGATATCCTAAGATTATGGATTGATTGGATTTGATTGATCATGATTGATGAAGCTTGATTTGGAACAAAAGTTGTTTGAATGATTTGATGTGATGTTGACATGCAAATTAGATGCGACTGATAGTGATTGTTTGGATCAATGTTCGATGAAAGATGAAGTGGGATAACGAATGTCTTCTCGTCAAAATATGCCATGTTCTAGTGATTTGGAATTTCTCTCACAGGTGGTTTGACCAATTTGATTTTACGTTTTCTAATGTTTAGATCACCACATAAGTTGGAGGATATAGATCAAGATTTATTCCCAAAGAAAGATGTAAATATATGCCCCCAGTGTCTAGCAATGTATGGAATGCAATGGATGGATGCTTGGATAGGTTTATGGATGGATGGATATGGTACGCACACAAAGGATTTCAAGGATTATCTTGCGATAAGGTAAGGTGTTCGGATAAAGGAACCTCATTTGGATAGTGCTTCATGGCTCAGATAACACTGGGTAGGATAGGATCAATGAAAATGACCCATGCCAAGATGTTTACCGTAAGCAAGCGTGAAGCATGCCCCAAAATTTCATCAAGATCAAGATAACTTGGATGATGGATGCAGATGGATGAAAATGGATTGGGTCAATGGTTTATGGATGATAAGATGAAGGGAATGTCGGTTTTATTATGGATGGGATGAGATGCTTCCTCCTGAAGTGTCGCACGTAGATGCTCGATTCCACACATAATGCCTATTTTATAGGTTTTCATCATGGTCTTGCCCAAAGTGCCACCGTAGTGGTTTTCACTAGAGGACAATTTTTATTTTTTTATTTTTTTACTATTTTCAATCCTTTTTCTGATTTTGTTTTTTTGGATTTTCATTTTTTTTGATTTTTTTGGTTTTTTCGAAAGATTTTAAGCTCATGCTGAATCACAAGGTGTTGCTGACGTAGATGCCCCTATCATAATGTGCCATCAATATCCTACTTGAAGAAGTTTCCTTGCTAAGATACGTGCACTTGAATACAACTTTTGGGATTCTTGATCTGCTTTATTGATATCAGGGTTAACTCTGTCTCTGTGCGTACATTGTGATAGAGTTCCTTTTGAATCCTTATGATGAAGGGTCATTGCCAATACATGGTCAATGTGAGAATTAGATATTATGTGTGGAGGCATGGATGGAGTGTGTTTAGGGATAGGAGATGGGTTGGTTGACAGCTTGGAATCTTTGACTCTCCAAACTTGGGAAGATGAGCAATGGTGGGTGGATACAAAAGTGTGCGTGGAATTAGGACCAAGTGCTTGATACACTTTGTACGTCACTTGAAAAGCCTGCTTTTTCTTTTGTGGATATCCTTGATGGATACTTTTCTCTTTTTTATTTTTCCCCATAGTTTCTTTGACTGATGGAGTTTGATAGGGATGATCTTTCTTTGTGTTCATTGCTATCCATTTGTATTTGATTTGTTCTTCATGCTTCTCAACTTCTTTTTCTTTGATAACATTCTTCGTACTTTGATTTAATTCTTTCTTTCGATGTTGGTCCCAATTCATGGATGGGATGATAGGTGGATGAAGATTCATGGTGTGGCTGGTTGTAGTATTGGCAATGGTTTCACCATAAGGATTCTTCATGCTTCCTATGTTGATGTTTGCTTGAGATGAAGTTTCCCCCAGTATTGTGGAAGTAGTACCTTCATTCTTTAATACCACCTATTCCGAGAGCTCTTTCTTAGAATGTATTCTCTAATAAATGACCATCGTAGATGATGTTATTTCGATTGGATGCTCGGCTAACTCTGAACTATACTGTTCTATCTGACTTGTTTCCTTGAGTGGAAAATATTGGATATCCACATACTTGATGTATTCAGTCTGGATTTTGGATATATCTGATCTTGATGTTGACAACTCAGTTTGACTGTAGGAATCAATACTCTGCTCTTTTTGAGTAATAATATCAGGAGTAAAGGAATTTTGTTCTGAATGAAGATCATCTACGTGTCCATCCACATAAAGCATCTCATGGGTAGATGGAGGAGTATGTTCTACATGCATATGATCATCTTGCATATATAGGAGAGTGTCCATTATATTATTGTAGTATCTTGAAGATACAAATTCTCGATCTTGAAAGATTTCGAGGTTGCTTTCGACATGCTTTGGATCAAGTTCTTGACATGGTTCAGTTTTAAAGGATGGATTTCTTACAAAGGATTCTTGGGTTTCATCATTAGACATGGTAAGTGGTTCAATATCCTCAAGTGTCGAGTTCAGGATTCCTTCTGTAACTATGAGGTCGAAGGATGTCAATATGTCTTGGAAAGGACCATTGCTAGACCTTAGTGGAAGATGTTGATCACACTTTGGAATGAATTCTTGAGATATGTCCTCTAACTCATAAGGCGATGTAGAGACATTTTCAACATGATCATAGGTCAACAGATAGTGCATTATTTCAATAGGATCAAATAATCCTAACACTCCTTGAAATAGATCACTAAAAAGTGGCTCTTGATGTATGGTGAGCTAGTCATTGGATGGGGTGGAAACATCTTCAAGTTGCTTGTTGATGGAGAGATCTTGATCATTGTTTTCAACAATTGTGGTGGAGGGATTTCCAATGTCTTCAACCAAAGGGTCAAATGATGTTGACATTTCTTGTATTGGATCATTTTCAAGTATTGTTGGTGGATTTTGACCATGATTGAAAAGTCTCTTGACCTATGTTGATTTGATCTTCAAATGAGATAGAAACATTTCCAATGTGCTCTTTGATGGATAGATCTTGATCAATGCTTTCAAAAATTGTGGTGGGGATATTTTCAATTCTATCACCAATGGTTGGATGTCCATCATTATCCCCAATAGCTATCATTTTTTGTGTTTGTGCTTGTGTTTGTTGGGCAGCTTGAGAGGCTTGTTGCACTTGCTGAGCTTGTCTTACTTGTTGCATGGATAGATATTGTTGGATGGCCTTTTGGTAGGCCCTATGATCTTTTAGTGCAATGTTATATCGTCTTGCTACATTTGGTTTTGGTGGTAGTGGTGGTGGATTTGGAATTGTATTGGAGATACTCTCAGATTGATCATGTTAGTAAGGGATTGATATATGATGGGTGTGATAGGGGTGGTTGGAATGATTGAAGGGGTAGTGATGATTGGAATGATTGAGGTGATATGTCCTTGGGAGACCGCATTTTGATTTGTCAAGATTGATGTTTTCATTTGACAATATTTTGTGTAGTTTATCGAGTGTGGATTTTTTATTCTAAAATGGTTTTTCCCATGTAAATTTCCATGTCATGGTATCATTTTTTATATGTTTATTAATTTAAATTTGGATCAAACTTTTTTGTACATCATGTACATGTAAAGATCAATGTAGGAATTCATTTCACATATCTTACTTCCTTATCAATGGTATTAAAACTTAATCATGTAATTCTAGTTCTTGCGTAGAGGGATTTTTCAGATAGTTATCTTTTGAGAGGGAGCTTGTATGTATAAGGATAACTTTATTATTTTCAATAAAATCACTAAATATCTGAAGCACATTAGGGAGGGTTGAGATAAAAACATAAAAAATCATGAACTTTGAGGTGTAGAAACTAAAAATGGAAGGTTTGTTGTGATCTGTGAGATGATGTTGATGTGAATGTTCATGCTACTCAAGAATATAAGTATTGGGTAATAGATGAAAAATTGAAGAGTTTAATCATTATATCTTGAATTTTTTTATTTATAACTATCCACAAAGAATCCATTATAAATTATTAACTGAAAAGATTAGAAGAGATCTATGGACCCAAAGTCTTTCTAAACAATTATTCTTGTAGAAGAATTTTCATTTTTTGAGAATGAAAGAGGGTGAATGGGTTCTAGACTACCTAGAAGCATTAAAGATGTTATGAATCTATTAAACCTTATGCATATAAAGGTGAATTATGAGGAAAGGTCAAACTTTATTTTATTTACTACTAGACTCATAGGACAACTTGATCATGGTCATTGGGAGCACTTCCATTACTCTTAAAGTAGAGGTTTTTGTTGGTTCTTCTATTTCTTATGAGATGGGGAGGGAATTATGCTTGAGCACCAAATATTCTTTGAGTGCCTGAGAAACACAAAAATAAAGAGGTGAGAAAAATAAGAAGAAATTGATAAATCTATATCCAAGTATATGAGAAGATATAAATCTCCTGGTAATTTAGAAGCTACTTGTTGAAATTATGGTAATCCTTATGGATTTCAGAAATAGTACAAAGAAGATAAGAAGAAGAATAAAGTTTATTCTAATTTTAATTCTAAAAGGGGCATAGAGACACATTCATTATAACTTCAACCACTTTTATGGATGAGAACACATGGTTAATTATCTTAGGCACATCCTTTCATGTGATCTTAAATATACATTCATATTATAGGTATAAAAATTATGAAGGAGGTAATGTATACTTGGTGCTCTAGCATATAAATAAAGTTTCTAATAATAGAGTTAGTAGATTTTATTGTGTCTTATATATCTCGAGATTAGCATGCAATTTATTATATGTGAGTAAACTAGTCTATGTGGATGTGTAGGTTATGTTGTATGAACAAGTTTTGAAAAGGTAAGAGGTTCTATGGTGATTTTTTTATTATTAAAAAGCAAGAATATGACCCTGATCCCAAATAAAATAAAACAACAGAAAAAGAGGAACCAGTTTAAAACATGAAACAACATGGCACACAAGCCTACAAGAGATAGGCATTCGTGCACCAAAATAGAAAAATAATAAAAAAATAAACTATTATTTTTGGTATTTAATTAGATTCCATTCCTTTTAATAGTTCCAAGTCATTTCTCTAGGCGTCCATATCTTCTCCAACATTGTCCTCATTCAACATGTAAATATCCCAATTTGCATCCATTCTACATTTCATTTTTCTTACCTTTGACATCCTAGACATTATACTAAAAATTTCTCTATTCATGATTCCATAAGTAATAGAAATCAAGCTATTGAACACACTAATCTATTCACTTTTTCTTGTAGAGAATCAATTTAGTTCTTGTATGATTGGAGGGTTTTACTCTTTGGTTCCTCCTCTTCCTTAGAGCTTACCATTACCTTAAAATATTCTCTTCTTCTTGTCTTTTTCCATGTGTTTCTCATCCTTTTCCAAGATCATGTCCATTTCATTCCCCTCAGAGTCATTTTCCTCTTCCCCATCTTGAAAATCCTCCTCTACCTCCTCTTCCATACTAGTCAGGTCATCACCTGGGTCCTCCCCTCACATTACTTCCAAATCCTTTTCATGCTCAAGTCTATTGCATCTTCGTCTTGCATAGGAATATATTCTTCATCCAACGACCCTTCATCCTATTCTTCATAAGAAATAAATTTTCCCTTAACATTCTAGTTGGTCAGATGATTTGACCTTCTTTCCTCCTTGCCACTACTAGAATCCTCAACAAAGCCATCCTCCCCTTGATCAGGAATTTCAATAGTAAACTTCTTGGTTTTTCTTAATTCATCTTGTTCTGAGAATTTATGTTTGGAGTTAGAAGGTTTAGCCAGTGCTTCATTTACTTGAGGGGAAAACAAGTCTTTTGAAATTGGGGTTTTAGTAGGAGATTTATTTTTTTGAGAGGGAGGGGTGGACTGAACTCTTTCAATAGAGAGGTCTTGCGAAATAGTAGAATGCATGGGAGAATCTTGTAATAGGGTATGTGTAGGATCATGATGGGCCAAAAAGTGGCAATATGATAAGTATTTGTAGGGTATGTGGCTGATGACTTTTTTTTACCCAAAATTGATGAAATGAAAAGGGTTTTTAAAGGAAATTCTCAGATTTCCACCAATATAAATTATGCTTTACTTTAAATTTAATAAATAATTATTATTCATTTTCTATTTGAATTATGACTAAAGTCCTGATTGATAGGCTGATTGAAAAACATCTATAGATTTCAAATGGTATCACATTTTGGAATCCAAAACATCCATCACATTCTATGCTTCAAATAATATAGGATTAAAAAAACAAAAAATTAATTTCATGAAGTTTTGACCAAGTTAAGGTGGTCAGACAGACACCTACTTCTTATTTTTTCCCTAAAATTTAAGTACTATTGCATTGAAATTTCAAATTTTCACCAAATAGATTTAAAAAATATATATATCCTAGTAGTTTAGAAACTACATTCAATTTCCTACAAATTCTATTCTTACATATTTTTGAAATAATATAGATAACTTATTCAAGTTTTTATGTCAATTTTCCTAACTTTGATTTTTCTAAAAATTTTGCCACTTAAGGGCCTATTTTTTCCATGATGATCTTGCACATACCCAATAGAAAAGCAAAATTTTGGGTGGCCAAATTTGTACTTTTACTAGTTCTAGGGTTATTTTGGATCAACTAAGGATGCTCCTTCATGGATTTGATTTAAAAAGGTTGGACATATTTCACATGGCCAAACAAAGGCATTAGGGAAAATACATAATTTTTAAGTCCTCGTATCATGACTTGGTGCAATGTGGGAGAGGCCCCTTTGGCCTTACACTATTGCATAGAAGAGAGAAGAAAAATGGAATATTGAGTTTCTCTTTCCTCCTAATATTATTTAAAAATTGAAATTGGTATCCATGCACAATAGTGTATCTATCCTATAATATAAAATATTTCATAATGTGAATGCTTACCAAACCATAGGGAGCCACTAGTTTCTCATCGTCATAACTAGTCTAGAACCTCTTAAGATTCTCCTCCCCTTCCAAAAAGTTGTTTATGGAGCACTAGTAATTCCCATTACAAAATTTGGAAACCTTTAAGCCTCTACACTGCAAACTCGCAACCTTTACAATTAACTTTGGGGTAACCTCAAATTTGATACTCCTAATCTTCACCTTGTCTTCCCTCCACAAATTGAATAATTTGGAGGTGAGCTCATCATTAAAACCCTTTATGGCTAGAAAAAATGTTCCATACCCACTTCTTCAAAAATATTCCAAATATCTGGATATTTTGTCTCAAAGGAACACAAGACCATTAATGACTCATAACAATTTTTGGGTCCCCCCATCTTCCTTTTGCAACCATTTTTCATCCTTCACAAAGCAATCTGCAACAAAAAATTGTACTCTAACAATTTCTATCACCCAAATAGGAAAAAGAGTTAATGAAA